>JAVQIZ010204180.1:0-24150 GCA_036023535.2 Galaxias brevipinnis
CGTATTGACGCTAAATGTCCCTTATAAAATCTCATGTCCCTTCCAAAGCTCCACGGTTCAAAGTTGGATCTCTCATTGTTTTCATCTTGGACATGAGTGGACAAATTTCAATTTAGAAATAAAGTAACCAGAAATGTTGGAAGTGAAATCGTTTAATTTCTGTGCTCAATGTAGTTCCTCTATGCATAACACATTCATGGCTGCGTCCTCTCTGAGAGTGTGTCACAATAATCACTGAAATACACCCCCCCCCCCCCCACCACCACCACCACCACTTCCCCTCCCTATGCAAGCCTCCATCCAATCCAGCAGATTGCATGTTGATTTATATATTTATCTCGTCAACACACACGCACACACACACACACTTACACGCACGCAAAAACACATACACACACGCACGCCTTTGTTTCGGTGCTCTTTCTGTGATGAAATGAGGACTCAGAGAGTGGAGAGAGAAAGAGAGAGTGAGAGGGGCAGCGGAGAGAAAGAGAGGTGGGGAGAGAGAGAGAGAGAGGAAGCGGGAGAGAGAGAACGTGAGAGAGAGGGAGAGACCATCATCAGTCAATGTTTGTTCCTGTCATCCTGATCAGCAGTCTAGTGTACGGCCGAGAAGCACTGCAAAATGGAGAGAGAAAGCGAGAGACGCGAGAGGGAGATGGAGAGAGAGACGACAAGGGAGAGAGAGAGAGAGAGAGACGGAGAGGTCACTTTCTCACAAGGTTAATCAACCATTTTCGGAAAGCCATTTTTCATCAGTAAACACTTTATGGGCCTGGAGACTGGATTGTGGAATGTCACTGTTGTCATTTCGCAAATGAGAACACAGAGAATATTGTTACACACCGGAGCTGGGAAAGCACACAGGACAACACGCGACACACAGCAACACACACACACACACACACACACACCCACACACACCCCCACACACATGCATGCATTCACACACGCATACAGTATGCATTTGTCAACACACGCACGTACACTTGGATATAAATACTTATACACACACACATACAATAAACTTGCATCCACACACACACACACACACACACACACCCGTCTAGTTCTGCAGGAGGCTTGTGCTGCACACGGGAGAGAACCACAGGCTCCGTGATGGAGGACATCGGATGACAGCTCGACTGAAAATCTCTGCTGAACCAGGGAAGGCATTTCCTCTCTGATGCACATCAAGCAGCTTAGTGGAGACCTCGCATGCCCTAGGATCAAAGAGCAGGGGTTCACATTAGGGCTAATTAACCCGCGGGCTGGTGGACCGCTGGGACTCCAACGAGGAAGACGACGATGAAGGCTGGAAACAAACAGCCAAGCCCGTACCGAACATTTGCAATCTATGCGCCATTGTGCGCCGAGCTTAATATAATGCGCCCCCGAAAAAAGATTATCTGTGTTTAAAATTGACTGTTTGATAATGTTTTTCTCCCTGGTCGTGGCACTCCTGTGGTATTACAACGTCTCCAAACTTGAGATTTAATTTGTTTTTAATGAAATGTGCCCACACATGCTAAATACCTCGTAATTGATTTCACATTAAGGGGCCACACTCGTAATGGGAATAAATTGACTGATGAGTGAGAGATAAAGAGAGAGAGAGAGAGAGAGACAGAGAGAGAGAGAGAAATAAAGAGAGAGAGAGAGATAAAAAGAGACAGAGAGAGAGGCAACAAATGAGCGTTAGAAAGGGGTGATCGAGGAGGAGAAAATAGAAACGAAAATGACAGTGAGTGAGAGAGAGACCGAAGGAAAGACAAAGAGAGAATGATTGAGAGAGAGTGAGAGAGAGAGAGAGAGCAAGTCACGGTAAGAAAAGGGTGATGGAGGAGGAGAAAACAGAAAATAAAATGACAGAGATAGAGAGAGACAGACAGAGGGAGAGAGAGAGAGTGAAATAAAGAGAGAGAGAGAAGGGGTGTTTCTTCAGGTGGGGAGGTAGAGAAACGAGCTGGGAGGCTGAGAGGGTTCGCTGATGGGGGAGCGTGTTTTCGGCGGTGGGGATTGATGGGGAGTGATGGAGTCTAACTGCAGCCACTGATAAAGGAACACTGCCTCTCCACTAAACCCAGACACACAACCACCCCAAAACAAATGACTTGGAGAGGACAGACCAACACACACACTCTCTCTCTCTCTCTCCCACCCTGTCTCTGTCTGTCTGTCTGTCTCTCTATCTCTCTCTCTCTCTCTCTCTCTCTCTCTCTCTCTCTCTCTCCCACCCTGTCTCTGTCTCTGTCTGTCTCTCTATCTCTCTCTCTCTCTCTCTCTCTCTCTCTCTCTCTCTCTCTCTGTCTCTTTCTCTCTCTCATTTCATCTCTTTTTCTTTCATGCATGGTTCCCCCCAGACACTGGCTCTGCAAGGATCAGTCATATTGGCCACGAGGCTTCTCACCCTGGTCAGTAGCACCAGCAAGTGCTACTGTACTTTGATATCTGGCAATGGCTCCCGGTGTAGGAAGACCTATTTAAACCTAAGAAGCCCAGAAGACCCTGTATGTACACAAGCCACATAGACTAATGATTTGACCCAGAGGATATTTGCAAGGCACAGAAAGAAGCGTATATTGAGGGAAGATTGGGCTTCCAGCAGGATGCCATGGGAGGCCTCTATGTACTGTAGGCAGTGCTTCCAGCCCAGGCATCTTCCAGGCACTAGACTATTTGCTCACCAAATATCCACACAGTTAGCATTTGGTTACTCTTCCAAAGGGACATTTCAGGCTATTAACTTCAATAGCGATGCTGTGCTCATTATTATTTCTAGAACGCTTTTAGCATATTCATCAATGTGGACCATGTTTTCATTGAACACATTGGTCAACACAGAAAAAAATGACTATTTTATCAAAACATTTCATCAAAACATTTTATAGCTGCAAAGTAATTCCCTCGGTTTTGATATGTTCTTTAGCATGTGGGATCGAATAAACAAAATGAGCAATGACCTGGGAGAATCTAATCGATTTGATTAAAATAAATCTCTATATATTTATATTTACTGTATACATGTATTTGAATGGGGTGCACATAAAAAACGAATGTGCCTCTCTTGTTGTTGAGTATGTTGTTATTCAATTGTAGTCCTTGTTTTATAGAACAAGCTTGAGTTTTCTAAAATGTATATCCTACTGTACACTCAGAATAACAGTAAATATTTTTTATAGATGTTATTCCTTACTCTTATCTCTTTCACCTTAAGACATGCGCACACTATCAGCCACACATATTGTGAACCTGCAGTGAGATTTTCTAATAGGTGTAAAATAAAAACAGACCCTTTAAAAAGGGGGCCAGGTTAGATTCTATTATTGTCAGGTCAGAGCTTCTTCAAACAGAATCGTCCTGAAATCCTCACCAATCAACAGCCCACTGGCACGCATTAGTCTAGTTGAGAAATTGGTAAAAACATATTGTATACGGGTTATGCTTTTAATCTTGCTCTGTATGATGACCCATGTATTTTATCTGAATAAACAGGAAGACAAAATAAATGTGCTATGCTTACCTTCCCCATTCAAAGTTTTACCCAGAAGACACACGTTTACTGTACAACCCTATTTCTCTAAGAAAGTGAAACATAAACAACCGCTATCATTATCACAGACATCTTCAATGGCACAGTGTTTGTTTGTACTCAGATTGTTTGTAGTTGGTTTGTGATGGTTCTGTTTCATATCCTGCTGTTAAATATAGCAATTGCTTGGCTCTTATCTAGGTGATTAGATCAGGGATGCACTTATTTTATCTTCCTGACTTGTAGTTTTTACCTTCTCTTTTTGAAGGCACTATTTTTTGTAAGTCGCTTTGGATGAAAGCGTCTGCTAAATGAATGTAATGTAATGTTACCGTTACTTTGTATTTTGCTTTTGTAAGGCTGTTACTTTTTCTTCAAAATATCACAAACAGAAAACATGATCACGAGCACACAAGCCAAACCCAACACGTGCACAACAGGAGAGTGCATTGAACCAATGACTAATTAATTTCCATTTTCAGAAAGAAATTAAAAGCTTAGCAACTTTGGCTATTGAATATCCATTGCAAGCCTAAAGGGAAAGCTGCCATGGGTACTTAAATGTGTTTATTTGATGGATTTGTCTTTAATGTGTTGTTTGATAAATAAATAGATGTTTCCTGCCTTACTATAAGTACAGCAATTAAAGTGAAGAATATGCTAACAACTCAATTATTTAATAGGACTCCAAGAGAGACAATAAAAACGTATCTTGGTTTGGTGATGACTGGGGATATGAAAACATTACGAATTAAAAATGTGGCCCTGAATGTTCAATCAATCACATCAGTGAGAATAACACATGTAGAATAGCTCGTTCAGGGAAGCTGCTCTGCACAGGTAATGCACTTTAATTATGTAATTCAGAAATAGGTTGTTGCATAATAGTGATAGAAGAATTACTCACTAGAAGTATAATCAAATACATAGTGAAAGTAAAGCTAAAACCTTTTTTTTTCATTGAGCATTAGTTTTTAGTTTTGTCTCAAATGACTGTAACCTTTTAATTAATTAATTAATTGTGGGGAACAAATTCCGAAGTTGAACAAATGATGCAAAGGTTAGTGCTAATTAGAATTTACAGAACCGCTTGACAAAAGATTTTTGACTTCATCAAGTGTCAACAACATACGCTTTATAAGTTACACAAGACACGTGCTCTTTCTCAAACAGTCTCCCATCAAAGATACAAAGTTTTGGGGTGTTTAGTGTTCTCTCATTAACAACGTTCCCAGCCATCTGTGAAACACTACACACACACCTGCTTCACCCTGGGCTTGTAATGGCTTTTCTCAATGTGCATGGGGTCTCCAACTAGCTCCAGGACAGAAGGGTGTCATAGACCTGTCATTTTAACCATCAACAAGATTCACAGCACCTTTGGATTCATTCGCATAATTATGGATTTTGTTAAATGCACAAAATGATCCATTTAGATGCCACCGCCACCAAAGGAGTTATCAAGTCACTTTGTGTTGATTTCAATGCTCATAATGTGTTGAGTTAAATGGGATCAAACAGCTTTAATGGGAATGTTTCATATACTGCCAACAGTACATTATTATTTTTGCTGTAAGTAAGATATATTCAGATGAGTCAAGCTACACAAACCTAAGCTCATTTTTTAAACTATACCAAACACCAAATATGTATCCTGCTGCAACATCCTCCAGTATCTTTAGCCTGTCCTGATCTGATTATAAAAAAACAACGTAAGAATCGCGTCCCGTTCATTAATAGAGCGTTGGTACGAAAGGTGTGAAGGGACAGAGTACGTAATAGCTTTATTGTTTTATGGTGAGGAGATATGAGGTCTCTGTAAATGACTGGTTGTAAATAGGACTGGGGCTCGTCAACACTATGAGGTGTAACCTTTACAGAGGTGAAGATCTAACATTATAAGACTGTAGAGGCATAAATATTTCTACGTCAGTCACATTATTGACATCCTTCAACTAATGTTTGCACTGCAACAAGAGGAAGGGAACCACAACAAGAGCTTGAGATGAATTAACTCTTTAGTGACTCTTTAGCGAGGCCCTGTAGGACCCTTTGAACTTGCTGGGTTATGTGAGCTTAGTATGAAGTGCCATGGTGAGTCAGCGAGGTATGGTCAGCAGGCTTCCCCTGTCTGCTCATCTTGACCAATGTCTCTGTGTCCAAATAGAGTTGACCCGGGCCTCAGCCCTACCCTGCTGAGATCTCCTGAAACCAGAGAACCTTCAAGTGGACGTCTGCTGGTGTCCAGGCTTGCCGCGACTCGGGCTGCCGCGGCTCCAAATGTTGCCTGTCGCATGAAGACATTTTGGACGGAGCACAGCCTGGTCAGACAGGCAACCAACCACTCCCCAATAACCCCCCCCCCACACACCCTGACCCACACACAAACCCAACACTCCCTCCAACCACCACCAGCCTCTATCAGACCAGGGGGCAGACCACCCCGGGCTGGTCAGCAACCCCTGCTTACACCTGCCATAAAACTTAAAAGCTACAGTCTCATCCCTGTGCTTTGAAGTGTTCAAAGCATAGCTCAGTGACCTTTGATGCGACTTGGCCACAACACATGTTCTGTGCCCATGTATAAACGCAGGCCTCTCCACAGACAAGACGAGATTGTTACCTACATATGTGAGATGTAAGGGTCCATGGATGGCAACCGTGCATGGAGCCACAGTTACAAGTCAAGTCCCCCTATGGTGGGAAAAGAAAACAAAGGGGGGACTGGACACTGCTTTGAAACTGACAGCTCTCACTGACCTACCATGTGTTGACCATTTAACCACTTCAAACACCATCCCTGGTCCCTCTCCTTCTCTAATGCCATTGATCATTTGTTATTCTGCTTTTTCCACAGTTTATAAAAATGACACCGACTAGCACTGGTGAAATGCTAAAAACATTAATTATCATACTAGTATGATTAAATACTTGTCATTGATATTTTCTGTGAACAGTAGGATTGTGTTGCCTTGCATGTTTATTTCAGATAACACCACCCTTGGTGTAATTAGCTGGCTGTCATAATGAGTTATTATAATTTGACTGAACACTTCCTAGCATACGTCCTTACCAGTGCGGAAAGGTTCTGAATTCTTCAATATACAACTACGAAACTTTTGAAGCCTTGAAAACATATTGCATGGTGAATTATTTTGGGTTCATTATAAAGGTCCCTGTCATACACTATGCGCAAACTTAGATTCAAAGTATTATTTTTTTAAAGGAAGCACATATAGGGAATTTAGAATAAGTATTAGTGGGCCAAATATGTGTATAAAATGAGTGCAGGAAGGCCCATTTCCTTGGGGAGACATATACAGAACCATTGAATATAGTATCATTGCATATCAAATCATATAAAAACGTGTGTTCCTACACACTTTAACCAGGAATGGGACTTACATGCTACTTTAACCAGGAATGGGACTTATGTGCTTTCCATGTTATCACTTGGTTGAAGAAAATGGATTATTACATAGCATGCTGAGGGAATGTGTGGGTAAATGCATGCAGCCATGTTGATTGTGGACTTCAGGAAAAGCCCCATGCTGTTTTTCCACCCGTTAACAAAAAGACAATTTGTGAAAATGGTTATTTGACTATGTGACTTTTTTGCTGAATGTGTATCTACTACCAAGTCTGAATTAAAATCAAGCTGGGCAGAGTACTTAACCCCCTTCAGGTTTACGTAGTTCCGTGGAGCCGTCGAAGTTGGCCTTTTGCTAACTATAGAACGAGAATTCCCGTGCGCATCTCTCGAGGCCTCGGGGTGGTTGCATGGCCCAGACAAATGTTGACGAGGATGAAACAGCTCGACTGCATGGTGTCTACTCTGTGACCTATGGAATGTGCCGTCAAAGAGAATTCTCAGGGTGGCTACATTTCTCGGTGGATTCCAATTCCATGGCACTCTGCTAAATGTGTCTTTGGGCCTTGTTCAATCAAATCAATATCTGCAAGCTTGCTGGGGGGAATGTTACGTTGTTTCTATTAGAAAGAAAACGTATAGGAGGCTTTGTCCTCATGGTAATAAATACCTTATAAAAGATAAGTTTAATAGTTACAGTATGTTGTCTATATATAAATATAGAATAAAGTGTGATTGAAAATTTCTACAATGTGCATGTCATGTTGACATGCACAATGGTGAGAGTCATATTTGTTGGGGTATAAGTAATATTGTCTAGCAAGATAAGCTGTGAGACCACATTCTCAAGGAAGTGAGGGCACCAGCCCTGAGACGTCGCCAGAAATTCTGAGCTTGAGGGGGGTTGGGAGGTAGACCCATCGCAAATTCGTGTGGGCAACTCATAAGCATTGCTCATGTTATCCCCCGGAGACCAATCCCATCAGTGCAACAACACAGAGGAGTCATAAGGCAAACACTCCAATAATACCAGAGCAGTATGGGCGAGATCTAGGCAAGTATGGCTGTCAACACCTCTGTGTCAGGTGACATGACAGGCTGTTTAAACCCTGATGGACATAAATCAAGAGGCCATTGTGAAACAACAGGGTCATATTCGGTGCTGCGTGGACCTACATACCCTGTCAGCATGGGGCGCTCCTTTGGCACTGGTGCCTTTAAGTCACATTTATGTTCCTTTCCTGTGCATTTCTTATTTTATCCGTCTGATTGAGCCTATCTGCATTGGTCTGTGCTAAAAGTAATCAAACAGGCTACTTGGAATAGCAACACATACATTGTTGACATTTATTAACGTGAAATATGTTTGTATGTCAACACAGCAATTTCATATGGAAAGTTTAGCCTCACTGCAATACTTTGCAGCAAGCTTCACAGGTCTTCTACACACAGAATGGCCTTGCTTTCACTCCATGGAACAGGACAGGCTTTATATTTGCTGAGTCCACCATTCCCACTCTTTCAATGTAAGAAGAGGGGTAAGGGCTGGAACGACTGTGCAATCCATGCAAGCAGAACATCCTTCTCTTTTTGTGCAGTGGGTTGTTGAGGGGGCTGTGGGGAGGATACGGTCAATCTACCCAAATATAATAGAGGGTTTGGCAGCTGCTTTTGGCATAACAAAAGGAGTTGTACTCTGTTCGTCCTGTTTACTTAGTTGTATTTCTTAAGGGAATACGGAACCTATGTCTTACATGCGTGTCAATCTTTCAGCTGAACACAAAATCATAATTGAGACATTTAAACAGTCTTGTGTGCAATTGTACATTTTAAGTGGGATATAACGGAACATTTTAAAATGATGGGCCCACTTTGGTACCAAGAGGCATAATCCTGTATGTGCTAAGAGGAAGCCTTATTTAAAAACATAATGCACCTTTAACAATGATGCTGTTACGTGAAAACCTTGTGGCCCAACACTTATCATATGACCTTAAATGGTTCGGCTTTACTAACAATATTAGATGCATTTTCAGATATTTCTAGGATTCACCAAGAGCGGTGCTTCGCTGTAATAAAGGTGCGGGTATTTAGGAAGGATATATGAACTTCAAGCTTTTACAGTCAACCCTAATGACCAATATACAAGATTACAAAGGAGGTGTTAGGGAAAGTCAATGTATATAGTTTACCACTGCAAATATCGCTCCATTAGAATCTTGGCGCAATACAATTATTTAAATTCTAATGCAATAACATTTAGTATAGACATGATCGGTTCATTTACCCAGATATGAGATATAAAAATACGTTTAAATTTGAAAGCGCAGACACTGATTTTATCCAAGCTTATTTAACTGCATTTGCTTTGTTTTGCCTTGCGGTTTAAAGCTTCCATTTCGCAAAGGAATTAAAACTGTTCAGGAATTGTCGGCACTCACGTTTGGCCTTGCAACTCTTTGTTTGAGCAAAATGTGGACACCAAATGGCAAAATACAAAATAGTTTTATATTTGTTACTGAATGACAGCCAACTTTAATAAGAAGTTTATGTCGTAGATATATTCGTATGTTCCCAATTAAAAGTACATATTTCACGTTGGACATCATCAAACATCCACAATTACTGAATATTTTAACAATCGCTTTTGGGTATAAAATTGACACCAAAGCTATTGGCATTCCTTCTTTCTTTGGCAAACTGACATGTCTGATAGGACACGCTTTCTCTTTCCATTGTCGCGTTGTCATCCCACCAATGTGTATCTTTGGGACAGCAATGTTTAGGCCTTTGATCTACAGACTGAAAGGAACAAAAGTTGTGAATAGGGAGACGCCTAATAAGGTTAGGTTTTCAGAAGTGTTTCAAATGCATTCTCACAAGAATCCAGCGAAGTAATGATTTATTGACCGCAAAAAAAAAAAAAAAAGAAAGAAAAGGAAAAAAAAAGTAACTATTCCATGGCTGCCTGTGATTCGCTTTACTGTATTTTTAGTTGTGGACCGTGCATACCGTTTACCATGCAGGTCACCCATAAGATAAGTCTGTCCAAATAAATCAACTCCAAAGTGTTAGTATAGCTGTTCTACAGCAAAGCTAGATGAACGATATATGGATTACAGGTTGTCTGTGCATTCTGTTTCAAACACGAATGCTAAAATTTGCAGTATGCTAAACCCACCAAAACAATGTTGACATTCTGGCAAACATTTATTTAATTCACAAATGAATGTCTTTTATTTGCTTATGTGAGGTGGGTATCTAATTTAGAATTTGCATAAGAGCAACTATTTACTAACACCTAGCCATTCAATCCTCAGAACTTGCTCTCACTTCTGACATCCATCTGCTGAATAGGACGTGTCACGCCAGCGCAAGTCCCTCACAAAGGACGATTGTTATTTAGACAAACATTGGAGAGCATATGAAGCAAAGGTCAAGTCCTCTTTCAGTTCAAGTGTGCGCTGATTCACTTGCACGTCAACGGGGTGATACTTTACCCCATCCTAATTCAAGTGACGATTATTAGGGCCTCAATAAGCTATTTTAACATGCATTTTCCAATACAATGTTTATTATTGTACCTATGCAGGAATGGCATACTAATGTATTTGCCAAGTAAAGTACTGGCTTCATGTATTGTTAATGAAGACAGCCTAAGTCTGACTAATCATTATTGTTTTCGACTATAGTCCACTAAACCTCTTTGTCTGAAAACGACAGTATAGTAATAATTTTTTGGAGATTCTCAATACTATTTTGTCATTAGACCATTTTTTATAAAGATTTTTTCTGCTAGTCTAATTATTTTGAGAACAGAAAAGGAATAGAAGAACAAATACACCCAGTGTTAATTACACGGCAGGTATAATGAGCAGGTCTAATCTTGCTTCCCCCTCTTTCTATTGAGTTTTAATGAGTGGCAGGTAGGGCTGCTTCCTGCTTTCACACGTGCACAGAATCGGCCTCTCACTGCTTGCAGTCCTGGACCCTAGCTGTGTACGGGAAACAATTGATTTCAAGCATAAAGTTAATTATGCCCAGAAATTAGACAGCCCCGTGATAAGGACTTGTTGGTTGTCACCGCGTTACTTCCTGACAGGTTTACGGGCACGCTTTGTTATCGATCAAGTCCGTTTATCGACTAGGAAGTTAAAGTAAAACGTCACTTACCTGGTTTAGTTTCCTAAAAGTACGCTATTACTGATGTACTCCTAATGAAACCGGTTTGAGCATGCATCTTAGCTTGAAACCATTCTCAGTTTTATCCAGCGTTACAATAAATTGAGACACAAAAACCTATGAATTCCTTCATCTTTGTCTGAGCAGTTTCCTTGACTACACAAAAAGTATTATGAAAATAGCTTTGTTCGAATAATGTCACAGTGGTAGGCTTATTGTTGAAATCTTTCTCTACCAAGTGTAGGACCTTTAGGACATTTTCTTTGGAAGAATTAACTCTTCCACAAGGAGGATTAGCCTTCAGCTTTTTTAGATGAGTGCGATAAAAAAAGTTCTAGAATGAACCTTGAGAATTTATTGTGAATCTGAAAGTCTTGTCTTCCATGGAACATTTTGAGTTAAGTGATTAATAAAGTGATAAAGGCCACTCCAAACATGTATTGTACATCAGGAAAAAAATTGTTTTACGTATAACAAACATTTTCAACTGTTGATTAGGCCACAACCGCCATGGCAATCCAAAAAAAGAATAATAAAAATTCTTGATAAACGGTTAATTTTGGCAGTGGTTATTCTACACACTTAACGTTGGTTTAGAACTCCTCCAGAACATATACATTTACCTCTCAAGGTTATATTGTGAAAATAATAGGAAACTAGAAATTAAATGAAAAAACTGTTTAGGCAATTCCAACCGGTCAATGATGCTTATCTGGTCCTACTGTCCTGTATTAAAATTCTTCCTTTTCCACCAAATGCTTTATGATTTATTGATTTTGTTTTTACTGTTGAAAGATATTTCAGGGTTTCATCTGCTAAAGCCATATTCAAAATAAAAACGCTGAAATCTGGAACCCTTGCATTATTCACCAATTTGATATGCTTTACATTGTCGTAGACTTGACAGTGCAGTATAATAGTATTGATTCATGTGATATGAGTTATAATTATACAAAATATTAATAATAAGCCAATAGCCTAAGTTATATCCATAGGTCTTTCGTTCCTACAGTTTTTTTTTATGTCGCATCTGCGTTTCGCAAGCAGGTGATCTTATCTTGAAAATAAAGTGTCCGTCTGGTTAATAGGGCGTGATCAAGTGAATTTTTACTAAACTTAAACGGATGTGTCAAAAAGCTAAAACAAAGAGTCTTCATTAGCTTCAACTCCAAGGACCACCGAGCATTTCATTAATTTGTAATTTATGAATGTTTGACAAATACTAGACAGTATGTAAATATGAGAGGCATAATGTCTTTCCTGCGGGATATCGAGAAATGACCCAAAGTATTTGATGCTGGAGTGATCACATGAAATATGGGCCTATGTAACCTATTTTCAAACTGTGCTATCCCTACTTGGAACATATTTCTCAGCTGACGTGTGAAATAGTGCAGATAAACCAATGATTCATGTTTGCAACATTTGCATCTCTTAATATTCTTTGGTACTCTACTTTGCTCTATGATGACAAACTGTCTTCCCTTTGTCGAGTGCATAACCCAATTTTAATATTGTCGGTATTAGGTAAAACAGTGGGAGGGTCTTGACACTAAAACGCTCCATTGCTTTGTTTCTAACTCGTTAAGCCTACGAATACCGAACTTCTCACTTATGGTATATGTGTCCATGGACTGTTTTTGGGATATGTTTATTTCCCATATGATTCACCGTCCAGCGAATTATTATTATGCCTATTATTATTATTATTATTATTATTATCATTATTATTATTATTATTATTGTTGTTGTTGTTGTTGTTGTCGTCGTTGTTGTTGTTATTATTACAACAATAATACGTAGAAATAGAAGTAGTAGTATCGGTTGTAACATTCTGAAATGTTGTTCAACAAGTAGTCTCATGGAAAAGGAGTTTACTAAAATGGACAGGGCCCTCAAAGAGTTATGATAAATTATATCACTTATTGATATGACTTTGCCAAAGGCCAAGATATAAAATGCTAAATAATTTGATCTACATTGGGGTCTAGAATACGTTGAAATTGTTATTCTTATTATTCTTATCAATATTGTTATTATTATTTCAATTAGGTCTTTGTAACGTATGTTATTTAACTTAAAGGCACGTAAGTTCTGTTCGCTTATTGAAATAATTGTTCGTGCACGGATGGGCAGGCTTTTGATGTTTCATGCCTGCATAAGCGATGGTTGACTCAGCTCCTTTGCCTGATGTTTACATTCCATGAGTTTTATTTGTCTATTCAAATTTATTTGTCAATTACAGAACATCTGATCTGGCTTTTCCAAGTATTCAAAAACAAAATTGTATAATGGGAATCGAAACATACTTTGATACAACTTATCCCAGGTAAGACAGAGGACACGGTCCTATTCACCTAATAGCAAATGTTTGGCTGAAACACTTATTGGACCATAAGCAAACTCTCAAAACAAACAGAAACACAGATCCACTCGTGCACTCCATATCTCGAGAAGGCCATTTCTTATTTTATCTGCAAATATATTGTATTTAACATTGTTTGGCTTCCAACAAACATAGGAGAGACTGCAAGATAACATATAAATAGGTGATGATTTCTCGTGTTATACATACAGCTGAATTTGGTGCTAAGGCCAACACGCATACGATACATTGAATGGGGGAAGTGTTACACATTGTGTGAGGGTTGTTAGATATCATGGTTTTGAAGAGCTGTCGATTGTGGCTGAATTGCATTAGAGGCACGCTCATCCATGAACGTAAAATAACTTCAGGTAAGTTCTCTCTAAATATGTGAATTGGTTTGGCACCAAAACGATTGAAAGGACCTTGTAATGAATCATCAGTCTTCATTTCCTCTGCTTGAATAACTATATTATGCAGACTAAGCTATGGGTCAGTTTTGTTGGACATAGACAATTTATTGTAGCTTTTATGAAAATCTATTTAGTTAAAAAAAGGTATGCTATCATTCATAAAAACTGTTTGGTTGAAGAAGAACGCTGTTACGCAAGAGAAATGTTGTAAGAACAACAACATAAACAAGCAAATCATACATTTCAAGCATACATTAAGTAACTTCATTGCAATATAAATTCAGCGATAACATATATAAATTATATTTATATATTAGTCAGTAAACTGTGAATAGTCATATATTTCAATTTAGACATCGATGAATGTCATTAAAAGCATTAGAAATTTTATCAGCGTAATCAAAAGTATGAAACTTTAAATGACAAAATCTTCTTGCTCAGTCAAGCACACTATTTTCTCAAACATTTGCACCTGTTCAGTGATTTATGTACGACCACTCTATTTCTTGTAATAATGACATGAAAAAGAACATTGAAAAGGGACAAAAATGCTTTTTACTCGCAGACTGCTAATCCCCTATTAACATGGCTTTGTTCAATAATGCAAGACAGTTTCCGGAAGTGGGATTACCGCTTCCATTATTTTACAAAGAAATTATATTTTGCATTTAAATGCGTCAAATTGGACCTAATGATATAGGCCAGGGAAAAGAAATCCGCTTTTTCTATGATTAAAAACTACAGACTAATTATTGTAACCTTTTGTGATCCAATTCAGGGAAAATGAATAATATTAGCAAGTGCCTTCCCATGGTATTTTTCAGCCTACACATCTTGGTACAAGCCTGTAAATGAAAATATGACTGCATCATAAAAAGCAAATGCTCTATATTAGCATTGGTACCGTTACCTACCAAGGCCAGTGTATATTTTTGGAAATTGTTGTAGGTCCCCATTTCCCTTCTATTACTGAGCACAAGAGCACGCACACACACGTGCTCAGATACATGCACTCACGTACACACTAATCCAGGCACAAATTAACAGTTACGCAAACTCAATGCATGTATCTTGGCTCTTAAAAAACACGCATATTTTGCAAATTGTTATCACACCAGCAATCCCACACACTTGCAAACGCACTCAAGCAATGACCGATCTGCAAATGTTAATTTTAAGTAAGTTTAAATTTTCAAATCACTGAAGAGCTGTCTATCGCAAGCCACAGGGGACGAACCAAACTAAAAACCTAGAGGAAACCATGCCTGGAGTGTTCTAAACTCTCCACGTTTTTCCAATGCAAGATTTCGTTGCTTTTTTGCTTGCAGGAATCTTCCAACGTTGTGGCAAACATCCACCTTTTATATGAACACACACTCTCTCTCTCTCTCTCTCTCTCTCTCTCTCTCTCTCTCTCTCTCTCTCTCTCTCGCTCTTTCTCTCTCTCTCTCTCTCCCTCTTTCTTTTTCCTACTCACTCCCCTTCTTCCGAACGGATTTCTTACGTGTTGCTAACTGTTTGTATTCTTGAATAAAACATAGATGCTATTATATTATTCTTTAGGCTTGCGACTATTCAGTGTGTTCTCTTCCCCTTTGAGGACTGGAACTAAAAGCTTTGGACGGCTCAACAGACGAGTTGAACAAATCGGTGACAAAGGAAGGCTTTCCGTGTCATCAACGTCGTTTAGACGACGTAGAAGAATCCCTCAGATATTAACTCTCACTTCAAAGTGTCCTCATTTGAATTGAGACAAAACTAGCCCATCTTTCTCTTTCGAACATAAGAGCTGGTAGTGAGGAAGTATCAACCATTTTGTTATTTTTGTAGTGTTTATTCTGTCATTTCAGTGGGTGTATTTAGACAGCGACAATAAGTAGGCAAGTATTAACTCTTAGCGTATCAGACAGTGGGATGTAGAGTCCACCTACTGCAGCCTTGTTTGTCCATTTCTGCTAAAGGAAATATCATGATCTTGCGAAATGAATATTTTTTTTTGTATTTGTCGTGAATAATTACTAGACGTTCTGACAATCTTAGAATCTGCACAGAAATCCACCTATTCTATAAATATAACGAATTAGTTTTATATGCATGAGCAATTTTGCTTTAAAATTGTAATGAAGCAAAGTTAAGGCTGGAATATAACACCATTTGCAAGACGCCGTACAAGTCCAGTTATCGGCTTCTTTGATTGCAAAATAAATAAATTATATATATATATATATATATGTATAGCAAAAGAATAGACCATTTTTCTTTATCAGGAACATAAAAGACATAGATTACCGTTTCCTACCCCATGTGAAGCAAATATTACATTCTTTTCAGCAGACTTTGGAGTCCTAGGACTTGGCCCCATATCATTCGAGTTTGACTTGACTATTGCTATAGAAATCTTAATTCACCATGAGGATTCACCGTTGTGAAGAAATGCCTCTTTATGCAAAAGTTCTTTGAAGTCTGGAGGAGAATATACTGGCCTTTCATCAAACTGTGCCTGTGTAAAAACATCGAAGAAAACCAAATTTTAAGAGAGAGAAAAGAGACCCCCGTACAAGTAGAATAAGCCTATGCGATCAAACACAAATGAAGGGTTTAGCAAATTTAATTAATGATTTTAATACTCTATACTCTAGCAACGTTTTTTTTATGTAAACTCAAATTTATTTTACCTATATTGAATGTGAAACGTCGCTATAGTTTAGCATCAGTCCAACTGCTTGAAAGTTGAACTTGTGAATCTTTCTCTCTGAACCCATTTGGACTTTTAAAAATCCTCATAGCTACTGAAATTGCGCATAAAGTCAGTTGTGCATGGATATTTCCCTAAGCCACAGGTGTTTATCATGACGTATCATGACAAAATAAAATAGGTCTATACCTTTATTTCGTACACATTTGTCTCTGAAAAATACACTACTCTTAGCCATGATATATTGAAATATAACACGACTATCAAATAATTATATTTGATGATTCAAGTAATTTAATTCAAAACAAACAAAAAATACTTCGGTCAACATGTGGAGCATATAGTAAAGATGGCTTAACAGAAAATATTGCAATTCTCACACGATTTATTCAAACACTGACAAATTACAAGGTCGTTTTTTTTTCCTCTATACATTTCGAGTGCCAATCCTCACAATCTTCATAAAAAGCACTGTAACAAGGTTGACAATCATACAAAATCCCAAAATGTGTAGGCCTACTTTGATCAAACATTAAGGACTTTTTCGTGTTATCAAATAGAATTTAGACTCTTGGCAAAAATGGACAGAAAATATATATGAAACATAAAACATTCATAGTAAACTGTGAAAAACGGCCTGTCTGAAAGATGCTTACAAAATTATGCTGCTCTGAAACATCAACACATCTAACTCGAAGTAAAATTTACAAATATACATTAGTTGTCCCACTTTGGTTCGATAATACAAAAATGTCGATTTCAGTTTTAAAAATAAATAAAAAACATCAATTAAAAACTCAATATACAAAATAATACAGCAACATGCCAATATGAAATCAGTACACAAATATAAAACAATGTTCTTATCGATTACTGCCATATGGGGTAAGAGCATTATCATAGGTACATGATGGCCTATCTCCAACCTTATTTAAATAATTTCCAAACCCTGAAAATAGACCCTATGTGTTCATTTGGCTATATTAGCACACGTCTTCAGATTTGAGCTCCTTGAACAGATTTTGTTAAAATGCATCTCGTGGCTCCTGGTTTCTGTAAGTAGGCTCGTCTGTGGGTTCAGGTGTTGAAGAACCGCTGGGTGGTGTGTGTGCACCACTTGCACCCGAACTATGACACACGTACCACTCGCTCAAATTGGCGGCCTGAGCGGATGCAGCTGGTTCCGAGAGGGATGATCCCGCAGGTTCCCGGCCTAAGTCTGATGAGGGGGACACCAGTGATGGAGTTGAAGATTCGTAGCCTGAACTTGGTGGCGGCGACTTACAATGCACCTTCATGTGCTTTCTTAGCGAGCTTGGGTGTGTGTAGGACTTATCACAACCCCTCACTTTGCAGTTGTAAGGCTTATCGCTGGTGTGCACGTGGGAGTGCTTTTTCCGGTCACTGCTATTTGCAAAACGTCTGTCGCATCCGTTAAATTCACACTTAAATGGCTTCTCACCTGGAAAAAAAGACAAGACGTTAGTAACTTAGTATGAAGTTCTTGTAATATATTCCCTATTGACAAAAAAGGTAAGGCCATTTCGTAGGCCTATGGTTACATGTACGTTTTTTACAGCACGACCAGTTTATACCCCCCACCCCACCCCACCCCATCCCCATATATGTTCAAGGTATATTTATAAACAATGCACGTTTAAGTGGTTAGGGATATATCTATATTAATTACATTTTATTTGACACGTCTATATGAGACGTTTTTCTTGACATGTGTTTGGAATGTATAGGCTACTAATTATTAAGTTATACACAGATGCAGAGGTTGCATTTATTTTTCACATGTCCCTTCACAGGTTTAGACCGCTACATCCTATTGACTTAGCATTATCAGGTAATATAATCAGAATTAATTGCACGGAATGGCAATGCTGCTTGAATGTGTCCACACAACCTAATAGCGGCTGTCTTTTTACACATGCGAAAATTAATTTGACCTTAAGCTGTTGGTCTTGAAGAGCCAATCAAGAATATTAGTGTACTACAAAACTGTACCGAAATGGAGCCCAGATGTAGACCAGTGTTGAGATTATCGCCAGGTCCCCTAAGGGTGTACATCATTATCGAATACATTATTATAAACATTACAGGTTATGTGAACCAAGGCTACTCCTATCAATGATTAGATATAGTTTGCGCCGTTTGAACATTCATAAAGTTGTAGCATGAGTGTGCATGGATTGTTGTGGTCAATCCTATGATCTTGGAATCCATTTTTTTTTCTTCAATGCAAGCTGCTTTCCGCAAGTGACCATTGAGTAATCAATATGTATAACTGCAGAACAAATTCAGCATTGCCAACCTGTTGTGGCTCCTCCCTTTAGCAGACTGTTTTATCGACCTGTTGCTTTGGCAAACTCCAACTGAGAAAAAGCTTAGCCGCAAAACAACTGAAAGTTGTTTTGAGATGCAATAAAAGAGTAAACAATATAGCTTGTTTGGTGCCGTAACTTCAAAAACATTATATGACATAATCAATAACCCCGGAAATCCATTTTCTTTCGGACTAAATAATATCTCACATTAAAATAGGCTACATGTTTTTCGTTCATAGTTCCACCGCATATATTATTGTCAATATGCCCAAACAGTGGAGCTTTAGGGATAATTCGTTGAGAAGTAGCTTATCATTTATCCTAATTAGAAAATAATACCTTTATGTATAATGGAAATACTATGTGGATAGATGACCCATAAAGCTCATTGGTAAATATCTAAAAAATCACATTTTACGCAGACTATATCAGTATGCGACGTATAGGGCAGTAGCATATTCATCTGTTTTTATTTTTATAAATGACGATTAAATACAAAAAAAATATGTAAAACCTGACGTACATTTTGAAGATCCCATGCCTTCTATCACACACAGACACACACACACACACACATACACACTGTTTCATTTAGGGTTTAGTCTATCATGAATATACCCTTTGCATTTATATAATTTTTAAAAAACATGACTATCCCCAATCTAAATGTTTAGTTGTATAAATGGAATTCCTTAAAGACTTGCGAAAACTTTAGCATACTGTATCCAAAACGTTAAGCTTAATATTGTTCGGCACGTTCTTAATCAAATGATTGGCATGTCACCAACACTCAGATATACTTTTCTCTGTAGTCACTGACCTGTGTGTGTCCTTTTATGAATCTTAAGGTTCTCGGATCTGGCAAAAACTTTTCCACAACCGGGGAATGGACATGGAAATGGTTTCTCTCCGGTGTGTACTCGAATGTGATTTACAAGTTTGTACTTGGCTTTAAATGGTTTTCCTTCCCTTGGACACTCTTCCCAAAAACATATATGGTTTCCCTGCTCAGGTCCTCCAACATGCTCCACCGTCACATGCGTTACCAGTTCGTGCATAGTGCTGTAGGTTTTTGAACACAGCGTTTTCGGAGTGTGTTCTTGTTCCAGCCACTTGCAAATTAGTTCTTGCTTAATCGGCTGCCTCATGTAACGGAAAAATGCACCGGCTCCATGGTGGTGAGCACTAAGATTCATGTTCAGATTCAGACCACCGTAGCCATGCAAAGAAGACGCAGTGAAAGCATCAGCCCTGGCGCTTACTTGACTCAAGTGATCAGACCTAACGTACATTTCTCCAGGTATTCCTAACCTTATTTGTCCATTTAAGGCTTGACCTCCTGGGGCTCCGTTAGATGGTTGTTCGTGATGAAGTCCGGAGAAGATGGTATGGTTCCCAGCGTCGGGGTGATGACCATAGTGTCCCGGATAGCTACCTGTTGTTGAGACAAACATTCCGTGGTGAGAGGTTGAACCAGGAGTCTGGTCAGTCAGCACTGGCATGGCTTGAGCTGTCAGATCTCGTCGAATAAGGAAATCCCTACCTGCGGATAATGCCTGGGTATGAGACATAGAATAGGGAACCGTTGCTGCCTGCACTGGGCCAAAAGCTCCCGTTTGACTGGAGACCACTTCACTGTGGCCTGCCATATGATGATTGTGGTGGTGATGGTGGTGGGGATAATGATGGGCTGGGCTGATTTTGAGGGCCGCGGAGTGCCCCATGTGTTCTGGCCCGAATGGACTCGGCCCCAGGCGGGGTTCCGCAGTAATCTCCCCAGGGTGCGCGTGAGCCATTGAGTGTGGATGGCTGCTGAACCCCGGGAAGCCTGTCACGCTCTGAGGGGTATGGTGGTGATGATGGTGATGGTGGTGAGCCCCTGCCAAGTCAACTAATCTCAGCGCCGTGTTCCGTTTGGAAAACGTAGGGTCCATCACAGGGCTTCCTAAAGCATCCACGCTCATTACTCCTAATTTTAGAGTAACTTGACAGCGGGCAAAATAATAATGATAATGGCAAATATATTTTAATCGCAATGAACAACAATAACAATAATAATATAAAAAAAAACTTTCAAAAGTTTATATTCTATCTCGAGTCTACATGGAATCCCATTCGGTTGAGAGGCAGCAGCAGGACGCTTTGATACTGAATAGAGATTCATGGTAGGCGCTGCAGCCCGTGGAGCTAAACAATCACCCCGCTTTCTAATTGGTCAGAGCCCAGTGATTGACGTCACTTGTGACAGTTTCCAATGTTAAGAAAAATGGTGTTGCGACATAAAGCAGAAATGCGCATGCGCTGTGCCAGGGGCAACACTTGAGGAAAATGTTGTTATGCAAAGATTATTGTTCTTTAAAATCCTTTCCAAAAGTCAAGTGGAATGGCTATGCATGGCGCTATGAAACAACAGTTTGTTTCATTTCCAATGGACCTTTGTGATTTAAGTAAATGTTGCTCTCTAAGGTAGGCCTGTTCGCAATAAGTTAGAGCGATGTGTTTAATATTTCATAGATAGGCCTATTTGTGCTGTCATAACCTTATAAAAGTAAATTAATACATAGGCCTACCCCATATAGTCCTATAATTAATTCAAGAAAATAGAATCTGAAGGGTGTGAGTGTTACAGACCAAATTGGCACACTACATTGTTTCATTGCCACGCAGCAATCCACACAACCTTTTTGTCGTCGTCCGAGAATTGGGTGTGATCGAATTATTTATGATGCATATGATAGCGAGCCGTGTCCACTGTCCTAACAAAGTTAAAGAACCTGCTGTTACCATCCGTGGTGTATTTAGTCCGATCCAATTTCGAGACAGTGTTTAAAAAGATGAAGGGCACAGGCGGTGGTGTCACCAAGAAAATGTGGACACAAAATTCTCAACCCAATATATTATGTTATTATATAAGTTACAATATGCCAAAAGTGGTGGAAGGTTCACTAGCAGGAACGGCTGTGCGTAAAACGAAACTCAACAAAGAGGCGTAGGCTATCGCATGAAGGAATAAAAACCAATATAAAATGGTATTTTATGTTATTTATATTATTGTGTATTCATTATGTTGAATTTAACACAGCCAAGTATGAATCAAGAATGTAACTTCAGAATAGCCTATACATTTGTATGATTACTGACCCTTGTTTTGGTTGAGTTATTGTAGTTCAGAAATATTTCCAAATATCTGGAAATAGGCCACCAGTTGATAGAGGACAGATCACGCGAGTATAGTTGCAGTGTCCATAAAATTTGATTAAATGTCACTGTCCCTCATGAGCAGCCTCTATGGGCAACAGTGGTGTGCTACTATAAGTAACGTTTTACAATTGCGGTGGGCATGGGCTGTGTTCTCTTATGTGCGGTAGGTTACACTAATTTGTGCACACTCTTATGTGCTCACAACTAACCTTTTCTATGATTTAAATATATTTCTGGCGCATGGAAACCTTACTAATCTATCTTTACCCGAGCTTGGAGTTCAAGCGATTAAAAATATAATTGCATTAATATCTCACAATTAATTAACACAACTATGGCCATTCGAATTTTACATATTTCTTATTGAGTATGAACGACGAATCACACATAAACATCAAGTAATTTAAATATTATTTAGAAAAAAAAGTAGTAATGTATTTGCTTTGGGACCAAGGGTTTTTCAAATTAGTTTAGCTGTATAGATAGGCTACTATTGCCTATTATTCTACATGTATTCATGTAACAAGCAAGAGACAGTCACCACATAAATAAATCAACAGTCAACACAAATAAATTATTAAATATGATACGTGCCCTTTGCCATTCACTATTTGAGGCCTATAGTCACATATATGAAAGTTTCTCTTTAATTTAGAGATAGGACACCAACCCACATTTTACCTCGTATATGTCCAGGGTCTTATAATATTTCAGATTGAATTGTTTAAAAACATGGTGACAAGGGTATGTGCAGCACGCCATAAATTAGTACATATAATGTGAAATATGACTTATCCCGAAGATGTTCAATGACCTTGTGCATGAGGTAGCAGCTGTACCAGCCTAACTCCTGAGCACAGGATATATGCAATACCTTGCAGTTTGTATTTCTAAGCTTCTACGATTTCTCCAAATATAAAAGCAACTCATAGGTATACTGAAATGAACCCGAAGGGTAATCATGTTAAAATGTTGTTATTCACGAGCAGTGAATCCATTTTTTTCAAAAATGTCCAATATTTGGTATTGCATCTATCTATTCCCTTGATTGAAACACACAGCAAGCACGACAATATAATAAACCCAGCAGGATTGAATACACTTTTGTTTTATGCAAATTACGTTGAGGCTAATTTACGGCTTTGTTTAAGGATGTAGGCCTATTTGTTCTTTGCATAAATCCAATCTGTTCTTAAAAACCTCTGTGTTTTGTAAACCTCATAAAAAGTTCAAGGTTTTTGGTCTTTTAAGTTTGCAAATAGCATGCCAATCTTACCGTTTTCACCTGTTTGAAGAGTTTCACCAATATACTAAGCTATGCTTTAGAAAAAGCACGTGTATATCGCCTTTAAAGGTGGAGCACTGTACTTTACAAACTATCCTCTTCTTCCCAAGGGTCTCTATTGATTTAGTTTGGGAATGCCTACCAGAAAACTGGCAGCCAAGAACATATAGGGCTCGCGCTGCACGTCTGTTCATGCATGCAGCTTTGAACTACCAGCCGGAGGTTCCTGTAGAGAGCACCGCAAATCCCACTTCGACAACCCACAAGGTTTAACACATGGACAACTGTGATGCATCACTAGCTTGCAATACTGAGCAACTTAATTGCGAGGTAGTGACTTAATCCCCAGATGGTTCAGACGGAGGAGGACTATGAAGGCTTGACATAGTGAAGCAACCTTCCGTATGCGAGAATTCTTGATGCGCAAACGTATTGTAAACTTCATATGATTGGCACAACGATGAGTGAAACTAAGTTATATTTCTGATCATACGAGCGCATATAGGCCTAGTACCGTATGGGCATAACACTAATCGTGTAAAAGGCAACAAGTGTGCAAGTTTATTTAGATGCGTGATAAATGTGATGAGGCGCACATCAACAAAATGGTAAAGAATACCTTGTAAAAAAATGCATCGTAAACTATAAGTTTACTTTGTACTAGTTGTAAGGGAAATGGATAAGGAGAAAGAGAAAAGAGAAAGATAGAGAGATGGTGGTCTATGCAGTGAGGGAGAGCCAGAAAGAGAGAGAGTGTGAGAGTGTGTGAGAGAG
>JAVQIZ010204184.1:0-14461 GCA_036023535.2 Galaxias brevipinnis
TGTCGGTTGGGATAGGCTCCAGCCCCCCCGCGACCCTGCATAGGATAAGCGGTATAGCTAATGGATGGAATTCATTTTATTTAGTTTTTAGCGCTTTTCTCGAGACTCAAATCGCTTTACACTAATTGGTCGCCAATTAATTACACAGAACGAACAACAAATGGACCGACAGCTATTAAACACAACACTCAGTCTGAGTGATACCACGGCAGCCAATTTGTGCCAGACTTTGCTCACCCAAGATATTATGACAGACTTACTCACAAGTAACAAGTTTGTGCTAGTAACAAACCAAGCAGAAACTCTTTAGTGAAATGCGAAATTTGGATCTTGTAATGGAATAATAATACTCAGCCTCAGCTGAGATGTATGCACCCATTTGGTGTCAGGCCCTGCCATAACTACTGAATAGTGAGAGCTACTGTAATGTGTCAAACTGAGTAATTCCTCACTGTGAAGTCAAAGGCTGAAAGTTGTGAAACTGTCTGGGATCAATCTGCTTTGCTGCTGTGTTTCTAAATATCAGGCCTTTTGTTTAGATATATCTAACATGCGGTTCATGTGCATCCTGTTTTAAAATAGTCAGAGCTGAGTATCCTGCCATCCTCCTCAGCTCAGCCTGTTTCTCAAGTGTCCCTCTCTCATGTGTCAGGAATGCTGCCTAATCCAAGGACACATTCCTACGCGTTCCGAAATCGGACTACTTCAAACCGTTTCCTCATGAAACCCAGACGCAGCCACATCAGCTGGACCTTGGGCCTTTAGGCTGGCTCATTCCTAGATATATCATCAACGTGAGCATGCTATCTTATCCTCTATCAGGGCATTTGGCATCTCTCCCTATGACCTGACAGACAGACTGGACGATGCAAGCTAAGGGATTTACATCATGTTTTATTTGATACTCTGTCATATATTTCAAATAACATAAAAGGTTTTGCCTTTAGGATGCGTGTAGCAGCCTGGCACTGCATGCCAGGCCGCAGAAGTGGGTTCTGGGAAACGGGCAAGCGTAAGTTATTTTGTAAATGTAGTTACTCAAGTCAAAATCTAAACATTGTCCAAAACATCAGTTTAATGGATGACTACACGCTCATTGTATTTACCATGGGAATAATTACACACAGGGCCAACCGTAATAAATATCCCTTGAATCTTGTCTTGAAGGGGAGAACTTAGCATTTGTCTATCAACATAGACTTTTAGAGGTTATGACCCCTATCAGTGCCCATGCCCGCTCAGTGGTGTGTTGGAGAGACGGAAGGACAGGTGCAAGCCAATGATGTCAGAGGCCAGTTCGTGTTTTCCTCCCAGCCTCACATAGTTCCCATGGTCACCATGGCACCACAGCTGCAGCACAGAAGAAATGGCTGTGACAACAGCAAAAACGGCTTTTAGGCAAATTAGCAAGAATGAACCCACCACCATTGTTAAAATACAGTAGCTCAGAGATTTAGGTCAGTTTAAGACTAAACATTATCATTGTAAGATATCATAACCTATAGAACCCAAAAGGTTTTTTGAAAAAAAAAAATCACATTTGTAATGTGTTAAGAGTTATGCAAGCGTGTTGAATTATTGTAGCCCATAACCCTGCCTATACAATTGATTCCACCATGGCCTAGTTTCCGTCAAATCCACCCACAGTTAAGCAGAAATGGTCCGTGACCCTGTTGTTTGGAAATGACGATGGTCAAAGGTCAGGTTGGTTGCGTGGGAGACTGACGTCATGTTGGTCCCTGGGCACAGTTGTTGTAAGTTACCACTCTCACACATACTTTCAGGGCGAGAATCGCCATGGAGATGTGGTGTAAGCTACCGTGGAAAATGTCCGTGCCGTTTATTGGGTGTACGGAGTTTTTTAGTTTTTTTTGCCGGGGCGGAAAGCGAGAGAGGGTTGCCATGTAATGGCCCGATGCTCCGCACTGATTTGTGACAGATGTGGGATCTGTCTTCAAAGATGGGCACACAGTGAAAAGTTTTGTCTCATTGTACTGGCTCACATACTGACAGAACTATCCAGTGATATTATATCTTCTATAAAAAAATATTATGTGATGAACTTCAGTAGTCTATGCGGAACCATGACTTTTTTTTTGATAATGTAATCAAAATGTTCGTCTTCAATATTAAAATAGTACCCCACTAGTTATGTATTTGAGCGGATCACCTGTTGTACTTTCTCACCACAATATGATGTGGGCTTTTCTGTTGGCCAAACAACATAATTTCCCACCTCGGGTAATATCCTCTCCTGTGACTATCGCGGCCTGCTTGAGTTGTCTTGTCATACCCACAGTGTGGTGAATTGTCTGGTCCCCCTCTTAGGATACACTGGAACAGCAATAAATCCTCTGCTGGCCATGACAAAGCCTTACAAGGTTATTAAGCCCGGGCCTGGGGGCCAGTCAGAATTTACATGCTAATTCCTCCACCAATGGAAGCTCCGCTGATATTATTGGAGCTGTAAATCTGGAGGTGGCAATGGAGCAGTTTGGGGCCGTTCCAGTAAATCTGCTTGCTGAAGTCACCGTTGTTGCAATCACACTGCAGCATACGTCCATCCATTCATAGCCAGGTCCTCATGTACTTCCTATTGTTTCACACATACAGTGACACACGTTACAAATGCAATTTACTATATATTTATGTATTTAAGTAACTTTTATTTTTGGATGATTACGTCATTGATTACATTAATTCAATCAGTGTACAATGCTATGACAAGTATGCCAAGTCATTCTAAAATTCAGAGACACATCAGGCACAAAGAAAAATTCTGAGACATTCATTGCTTATGTAGAATACATACTCTATAACTAATTCAACATACTGGTTTTATATTTCTACTTGTTTTATAAATACACGTTGTATTCCATTCATAGTCATGGAGGCCTTACTACTCCAATAGTAGGCCAATAAAATGCATGTGCTGTTTGAATAGTATGGTTAAAACACAACACTCAATTATCATTTGGAACGTTTTTGAGATTCCTTTTATCAATTAATATATTAATTCATGTTAGATGAGTTTTCCTTAAGTCCTCTTAGCCTCGATGGCCTTCAACAGCGGTGTCCACTTGGACGTTTTCCTCACATTCTGACCCCAGTTTGACCTTTGGTTGCCTTGGTTTCCCTGAGTGGGGCCGTCATGCTCGTCGGCCTCGGATGTGATCTCCATCTTCTGTATGACGAGCTTGAGGAGGTTATGCTGCTTCTCCAACAGGTTGGCCATGTCTTTGAGTCTATCAGGGAGAACAAGCTTTATAAAGATGTTCTGCATTTAGCACTCATTCAAAAGTCTTCATAACAGTCTTTTGGTCTTTAATAATTCACCATGCTTTGGAATCCCCTGCCAGTGTGTCTTAAATACTTTGAGAACACTTGATTGCTTCAGAATGAGTTTCCTAAAGCGGGCTGTAACGAGACGGGTTTATCTTGTGGCATGTGTTCCTTGACCACTAGAGGCTGCACACACACCAGGAAACACACTCTTTAGGTTATGTAGCCCTACAGTTCTCTCTCTGTCTCTCTCTGTCTCTCTCTCTCTCTCTCTTCCTCTCTCTCTCTTCCTCTCTCTCTCAAGGGCCAGGTTGAGCAGAGTTGTGATTGATTATGCATACAAGAAAAGTATGAACAACCTGTTGTGTTTTGAATTCATGTGGTGTGTTGGGGGTGCTATCTGCTTGGTGGAGCCACAGGATGGTTTAGCTATCCACATGTAAGGTGTAGCGGTCCCGTCTAGTCATAAGGGTGGCCAGGTATGTTAGTGTGTACTGATGATGTCTGGTGGGAGGTGGCATCATTTTAATACAAGTGATTATTGTAACATATCGATGATGCAATAAACTAGTTCTTTAAAAGTCAAAGTCAAAAGTCTCTCTCTCTCTCTCTCTCTCTCTCTCTCTCTCTCTCTCTCTCTACACGAAGTCACTCATTCATGTTTTCCCTACGTTGTATTGGCAGTACAAGACTATGTGTGACCACTTATTTGACTCCCATTCGCTTGCCATAATTTCAACATTTAGCAATAATGTGTCTGTTGTGTGTTGTGTATGACCTTACCTGTATTTCTGTTTTTGGAGTTCAGTCTCCAGAGGGGTTAACAGTGAATTGTTTGGACTATGGGAACGTACTTCAACTGTCTCATCATTCCTGAACAAGAATGTCTGTAGATATAATACAATACAACAACAACAATTAAGCTCAGTATTAAAATATGAAAGTACTAGAGTTGCACAAAGCATGAATGCATTAGATGCGAAGAGAAAAACAATACTAAACCTGTGTTTTGTTTTACTGAAAGAAAATCCAAATGTTTCTACAACACAGATGCAATAATTGAAAATGTACAAAGATTTGAGAAAGCTTGCCTTGGTACACTGCCGATTAGGGTACACTGTAATCGAGGGTTTGTCCACTCGTTTGATGAACCAGTAGGGCAACTTCTGCTCCAGGTTAGTGTGGAGCTCAATCTGATTCAAAATAAATAAAATACCGTCTGAGAAATCAACTATAGTCATCATTTATTTTATCTGTGATCTTAAAACATTTGCATCAGGTGTTACTCATACAGTCAGAACAACAAAATGTTATAGGGTTATCTTCTTTAACGATTGTGATATTTTTTGTTGTAGATCACACCTAGCATACGGACCTGCATTGCAATTCTCTTCAGCGAAGCATTTCTCTGTACCTCAGCAATGTCTCCAACTGCTAAACCAATCTACAACATAATCAAAGTGAGGATAATTAGAACAAATGATATTTGTAGTGGCCAGCAATTATCTGTTTTAGCAAGAAGTACTTTTATACATTTCATAATCTAATATATAGGTTTGTGTTATCATGCTGTCTGTTAAAACAAACAGAAGAGAATGGAAAGTGCTTGTTTTTTAGAGTTACCATCAAATTCATGAGGAGTATTGGCATGGCCATTACGAACATCACAAAAACGCCGTAGGTCAGCAAAGGGAACGGAAGCTCATTCGCGAGGTAGGCATCCAGGAAGTTACTTTGGTAGTTTAACTCCCCGACCATCATCACAAAGATTTGAATCAATGACAGGTCCAGTCTTTCAAAAGCTTTCTATTCAAGGATAAAATGAGACAAGATCACCTCAGGGTGTTATACAAGTTTCCGTGAGAATAATTATTACAATTGCATTTTGGATTTTTATGTTCTTTGTGAAGTTAACATTTTCTGAAATGAGGAGGACAGATGATTCTTAGCAAAATAATACAGAACATAACAGAATTTAAAAAGTCTTATAACTGTTGGATTATTAATCCCCGGTTTAATGAGAAGATCATGGGCGCCTCTGGTCTCTGTTCTCACCTGGTTGAGCATCAGGGAATGAAAGGTCAAGCCAAAGGCAAATATCAAGAAGAAGAATAGAACTATGATGCTGAACAACGTCTTCATGATCTCGCTTAACATCACAATATAAATCCCAAAGCGCTCAAATCTGAAGAAGAGAAAACACATCTATCGCTTCTAACAAATAAAACCATTCCACAATCAAAAGCAAAATTAATTGTGGTTTCACATGAATACCTCTGGAGGTAAAGAAGAAAGTTGCCCCAGGCTACAAGAGTAGCCCATGCTCCAGCTTGCCAGTGCAGGGATCCCTCAGCGTTGTATAGAACTGGGATGATGAAGAGCAGAGAGAGGATGGCTGAAAACCAGTCTGCACCGTTGGAAGTGTCTTTAAAGTAGTTCATACGCTATAAACAGAGAGCCACAGAGAACCACAGGAAAACACTTTGAAAACAGCCTCAAACCTGTACACAAAATATGAATTATTTATGCCAATAATTTAGCAATCTTAAGCATAGTAAATTTAGGGTGCGTGAGCTCGATACATCTACTTAATGCTGGCATATCAATTATGCATTTTTAAAACATGTATAGCGAGTAAGTAAAATGTAAGAGTGCCCTACTGGTGCATCGATACAGTGCACTATACTTTATCACACAAAAATAACAGTAATGAAACTGGAGCAGTGATTAAACCATTTGGAAGAAACTACTCCCCTCCTTACCCCGTGACAGCAGCTCCTTTGGCCATATAAACCATTTAGGGTTTCACCCCAAGTATTCAACTTTGACTGATATTGTTTAGTTTTTTCTCAGATTGAAGGATCAATTAGAGCACAGTACCAATAGAACTATAACTATCACCTTCATGTCAACAAGCCAGTTGTATGTGTGTTTACCAGCACATCAAGCATTATAGTATAAGATTCAAAACAACTATCTCGACTATTGCCTCCAAATGATATCGATTATCCCTGGGTATAGCGTTCAGTGCCATGCTGGATGGCCTGTCTGTCCTCCAGGGGAGGACCCAGTTGATTTATGGTAGAGTGTACACCATTGCACTGATGTGGGACACCATAGTGACTGTGCAGTACCTGCTGTGAAAGCTGAAACACCTCTTTTCCTATGGCATAGACGTTCATGATCAGCACCATCATCATACAGCCGGTCAGGAACACACTTTGCTGTGGACAGAAAAAAAAAAAAAGTTATTAGCATCCCGATTTATTGATGAATGGTTGAAGGTAGTAAGTTTCCCATTTGGAAACTATCATAGAAATATACCACTTGCGGGGGAACCATTCACCTGAATTGACCACGATTTTCTACAGTTGTACAGAATGACTTTACATGATGTTGATTTAACACGGTCGCATGTAAATTCTTGTGCTCCTAAAGACAAACAATAAACTGTGGCCACTGAGCGTTTTAACCTTGACTCCATGAAGCGTAATGAATCACATACAGTTCATAATAAATGGCAGTAAATGAAGTAATGAGACATGGACAAGGTTATTACCTCGACCGTGCATATGACATGGTGATGGAAGACATAGCAAGTCAGAGAACATTAAAATGGACTCATCAAAGGCAAACAGATCTGACCATCCGTTCCCCAATGTATCACTGGGCTTTCTCCGCCCCCTTTAGAGACAGTGAGTGAAAGATGACATGACGTATAATAGCGTCTTGGATAAAAGCGTCTGCTAAAGGAATGTAATGTAATGTAATGTAATGTAATGCAATGCAATGTAATGTAATGTAATGTAATGTAATGTAATGACGTCTCCTGCAACAAAACAGTAAAATGCTCCGCGTTTTTGGACGTACATCCTTGAAAGACGTTGGCACCATGTTAATGACTGTGTTGTTGTCAGGGCTGGTGGTGTTCAGCGTGGGCCTCAGAGTCACAATAAGGTGGGTGAGGGGCAGCAGACCCAGCAGGTAAACAAACAGGTTGAGGAGGTGAGCCAAGCTCCCGTATGCTAGCCTGAGGGAGAGCAGAAAAGAAAAGCTACTGGTTACAGAGGCAGAGCAAGTACAAAAAAAGGTCTGTTTGATCACTTCTTTAGACCTAACATATTTTATTTTCCAAAATGCTGAGTTCTTTTGAGGGAAAATCACTGGGAGCACGGACCACTTCATTTCGAGGTACTTCTCGCAGAGAGGGTGGGTGAGGAGCTCTATGCGTTTGCACTGGACCATTGACTGTGGAAAGGAAAACAGGATTAACTCTTTACCACACGGTAAACTGTTTCCAGTTGCACATTCTATTATAGTGGGACATTATGAGATTATTAGTTGAGATGTATCAACGGCTGACTTGATCATCCAAATATCTACTCAACAAATAAAACCTTATTTGATAGGACTTTTTTGTATTGTATGTGTATTAGAACAACCAATGTCTCTTGGGGTACATTATGTTTTTTTATACCAGTAGATGCTTACATTAAGTGCTGCTAGTGGCTGGATCTTTAGGCTTTTGTCGTTTTTCCTACGCTTATTCAGTGCAATGGGAGCTTGAAGCCATTGGAAATTGTATGTGACCTACATCAGCAAAACGAAAGAGCACAATTAATCAATCTTAATCTTCCATACTTCCTACTGGCGCTGTAAAAAAGTTGCTTACATTGTAGTCAGGACTGTTTCTATCACCGCCTGATTCTGTCACGCAGCGATCCAGAAGGTGCTGTCCAGTCGAAGAGAGAATCACACATACATAGTTACTGTGCGGTATGCCTCTTTTCTTTTCTTTTATACATTGTGTTATTTATAGAGGGTGATTATTGAGCTAACCTTGCAAGACTCGGGTAGAAACTCGACCGTGTCTAGTATTACACATCTTTGACTGCTTCCGTGTTTGAAAAAACTCAGGGACTCAAAGCATCTGCCCACACACAAAAGTTGAATGGTTAAATAGACACGATACCTATATGTTATATGACAAGGATTTGAATTGGGTTAATATTCCAAGGCACACTAGACAATAAGATTTAAAAAATTGGACTTAAAGACTCACTTGTTTCGACTGCTCTTTGGCTCTTAAATGGGATGCTGCGTCTACCTAGCACTTCTACTTTATAGATACCAAGTTATTGTTTTCACTCAGAAATTGTTTGTAGTTGGTTTCTGATGGTTTTGTTTTTGTATCCTGATGTTTAATATAGCAGTTAATTAGCTCTTATCTAGGTGATTAGGTCAGGGATGCATTTATATTATCTACCTGACTTGTAGTTTTTACCTTACCTTTTTGTAAGCACTATTTTTTGTAAGTCGCTTTGGATAATAGCGTCTGCTAAATGAATGTAATGTAATGTAATGTAATGTAATGTAGTGAGAGAGCAAAAAAAAAGTGAAGACGTAAAACTGAATGACCTGTCACTATCAATCACCGCATTGGCTACGTCCCGTCTCCCAAGTTGCACAGCTTCATGAATGAAAGAAGCATCGTTCTTGTTGAGGCCGAGCTCAGCGCCTCGTTCCAGCATTAGCTTGACAGCAGCTACATGCCCCTCTTTTGCAGCAATGTGGAGTGCTGTGTTCTGACAGATTCCACCATCAAGTAAGGCAACACAGAGAAATGACAAAATGAAAACTATGGTAGAGGGATTCAGACCAACTGGCTGCATGTATAAAAAGACTAGTTTTTGGTGACCTAAAACTCAGAGCGAGTAAATATATTGATTGATGATTCATGAAACAAAATAGTCGTTTTCCTCACTCCATCCTCGTCTGTTTTGTCCAGTATTTTGATGTTGGAGGCAAGAATGATCTTCATGGTTTGTGTGTATCCTTCCACCGCTGCGTGATGTAAACATGTCCATCCTTTGTAATCACTGAGGACAAAAGACAAACAACCCGGCAAACATTGTTCAACGATCCATTAGCATCGCTCCGTAGTTGTGGAACTAAGAGAGAAACATTTGCGCGCGTGTCTGAAAGGGAGCGAGCGCGAAGGCCATGAAGGCACCTCATGGTGGTGGCAGTGTGTGTACCTGTGGATCAATGCCCCTTTGCGCAGCAGTAGCTTCACTACCTCGGTGTGGCCCCCTGCGGACGCCAGGTGGAGTGGAGACAAACCCCGTTCATCTCCCTCGTTCAGCAAACGAGAGTCTGTGATGTTCTCCAGCAACCTGTGGCAGGTGTTGATACGACCATACCTAAAATGGACACATGGGGGATTAGGCTGAATGGGACCGGCTACAAGAAAGGCTTGCGAGGGTAGAACGATAGAGGAAAAAGAGGTTAACTATAGTGTGAATTTCTCTGTGTACAGACTCTGACAGACTCTGTAGTCATCAATAAAATTGTACTTGATATTTTCATGGTTTCTCCCTCTCATTAATTGGTTATTTTCTGTCATAGATTGATATTGTCCATTACACTAGTAAAAAAGCAGAAGGCAAAAGCGGAGCAATTCCTAGGTCTGCCCTCTGCGGACAATGCAGGGATGATATATAGCAATGAGCAATTCATATCACCAACGACTATGCCTATTCATTCTACACTGTCAGGTACATTCCATTACATGTGGCTCACTAATTGAATTCCTTTGTAGCGAGATCTCCATTACAAAGCAGGAAGATGATTAATTGATTTGATAATGGTCAGAGTGTGGCTGGTAGTTTTACCTCTTCTGTAATGCGTCTCAGATTTGCTATCACCTTTCATCTGAGTTAGATAATTTAGACAAGATTTTAATGGAAATAACTTGACATGACAGTCATGTCAAAATATCATACTCCCGAACACAATTTATGTTAGATTAATTGGAATTGGATAGCTTGAGTGCTTGATAATGTTCAGCAAAGCAATATGTGATTTGCGGTCTCAACTTTAATGGCAAATTGTAGCTCTTCGTCACATCACATGCACTGTATCAAACCAAAAACACTTACTGGGCTGCAAAGTGCAGGGCAGACTTTTTGTCCTTGGATTTCCGTTCAAGACACACCTGTCCTGAGAGGCCCAACATGTTCTTGACAGAGTCATGAATGCCCAGTCTGCACGCGTGGTGCATAGGAGTACAGCCTTCGTTATCCTCGGCGCTCAGCAATTCCTTAACTCTGTGATTCTGTATGGAAAAAATGTATTACACCCAATATGTTATTGTACCCTATTTCATCGTGCCAAACTTTTCACAACACAAAATTAAAAATAAATAATAACTGTAACTATCTATTATAAATGACTTATAATCAACAAAAAAACGTTTTTAGTGTTTGTTCTTACACTTAAGGTGTACAACTTCTATCATACATTATTAACAACATACACTTGTGAACAGAAACTTGATATTTTATATGATGATCTCTCATATTAGTATTAAAGGCTACAGGGTTATTGATGTAAAACCTCTAAGAGGTCATTTACGTAGAGCAGTCACGTAAAGACCTGTGAAATGAAAGCACAGGCACAAAAGAGGTTTGCTGAACAAAGCACATGTGCTTCTGACAGCCTCTCTCTGGGATTCATTTAAAAGATAATACTCTCTGTTTGATGTTTTTCTCCCTTGTGAAAATAACGCACTGCGTTTGATGCTTGGGCACTTGTTGTGTTGAATGGCCTTAAATCATTTTGTCTGACTTCCTTAACCAGTCAAAAACTAACAAGGTAACAAGTTATAAGACAAAACGTTCATTGGGAGAACAATGTTACCTGTAATATGTCTTCTGAAAGGTTTTTTAAGCCTTTGGGCTGTAGAATGGCAAGATGCAGGAAATTACACCCTCTTCTGTCTTTAACCGTCACATCTGCTCCTGAAAAGCATTAAATACACCCAACCTGAGATTTAAAGAACAGGTTGTGTTTATTTTTTTGAGTTTTTTTTTTTGCACTGAAATAAGTATGTTCTTGCATTATCCCCCTACAACGGAGTGTAGGACCAGTCTGCTCAAAAATCGTGGTACTGTAAGGCAGGCATCATAATTCGTTGTAAGTCGAGCAATTACAACACTTGGAAATTGACTCACGATCAATTGCTAGCGCGTGACGTGTCCATACTTAAAGTGCCAGGCCGTGTTTGGCAACAGTCCTAACATTATGAATGATTGCAGGACACAGTGGCTTACCTTTGGATATTAATAGATCAACAGTTCTCCATGCTCCGCGGTTGGTTGCCAGCAGCAGTGGAGAGTGACCTTTGCAGTCAATCCTGCCTATATCTGCACCCTTTGAATGAAATAATGCACCTAATTATTTGGAAGTTATAGGCCTGCATCAGCTTAGAACTTCAGGTACCATCAAAAGCATGCAATGGGATATCTAACAGCTCAAGCTGTTCAATATTGTGTTTTTGTTTGATCGGGCGCATGTGACCATGCAATTTGTATTTACCTTGGAAATTAGGTACTCAGCAAGCTCTGTATGATCAAATATGGTTGCTCTGTAAATATAGACCAAATAATAGTTTGAAATTACTATGAATAAACCTGATTTGAAGGGCACTTTCTTTATTATTTCAACAGTGTTTTTACAATAACACAGAAGTTGGAACAGTAAAATATTACTCTTACTATACTATTATATACTATAATACTATAGTACTACTAATAGTAGTAGTATACTAATAGTATTTTATAATATATGCGGAGGCTATCCACATCTTAATTTAAAATTCTCAATGAAATCTAATTGGAATTTTCCAGTTTTCAGGCTGAATAGGCAAATACAGTATAATTATCCTTGAACCAGAGGAAGCCTTGAGTTTTTGTTGAGTTTACTTTGTTTTTATTTTTTCCGAACATACAGGTATGTGATGTCAATATGATATTAGTGACCCGATATCACCAAAACACTAAACACAAACAAGGGATTGTGTAAACCTTAACAACCATGGGAATGGAAATATAGGGAGGTTTTCATCAGTGTATGCTTTTCTAGGAGATAATAATCTGGATAAATACTCTCTAGGTTCACATAGAGTTTACAATAAAGGTTAGAACATGGCTTAAAGACCAGAGGACAACGGCTAGACCAGTCTGGGATAAATCAAAGCCAGCTAGTGATCTCCCTAATCTGAAGATATGAAAATACATTGTTATTTGTTTGCTATAAGCTTCAAAAGGTTCCAATCTTTACAAATTAAAATAGTTTAAACTGTTCTGAAACCAGCAAACCATTAAGGTGTCAAATGTGTTCTGACAGAAACATCAGTAAGAGGTACAAACATGCTGTTTCATTTGCCTTTTCCTGTAATGTATTCCCACCGTTCCTGTGCCAAAATAAATGGCCTTTAGATACAGAGAATGTAGGAGGGGTGTCATTGTAATTCAATATAAATTTTTTTCAACTCTGTGATTTCCTGCCCATATGGTTCCCTTTTATGCCCATCATCCCCCTTTTATGGTAGTGTTATGTTGATTTTAAGCAGGTGGATAATTTTTTATTCTTTGCACAGCCCGAGCTCCGGCTAGATATAACTCGTGTTTATTACAGCCCAAAACAGCCAAATTAAAGAAGTCTGACCGAGAATTCAATAAATAGTTTCCGTTTTATAAATTAATAAGCACATGCCAGGAATGGAAGATGCCCACCTATGTAAAGGTGTCTGGCACGCCCCGTCCGTAAGGTTAATGGTGTCCTCGCCCATGCTGGATGAGGACAGCATCAGTTTGACCGCCTCCGTAGCACCCTGAGTACAGGCAAAGTGGAGGGCCGTTGACCGGTCCACCTATGAAAAAGATTGACATACACAGAGCATGTAGAGGTACGCACGTACTTTAGCCACACGCCCACAAACAGAAAATAACATGCATACAAGCACCAAAGTAGTAATATGAGTTGGGTTGTTTCCTCGGCCTGATGGTTTAAAAGAGGTAACACAAGCCGTAAATGTGATAACCAGCAGTGGCAGGGAGGGGTCACAGATCGCTCCACTCAGCACTACAATCTAAATGGTGGTAATTTGTATCAATTTAGCTATCTGAAGCCATTACGTATGCTGCACTCAATGCTTCCAGTACAGTTATTCAGCATAAACCACACTGTAATAAGTACATTAGGATGGCACAAAAAAAAAAATATATATATATATATATATAAAATAAAAATGATCTGTAGAGAAGCTAATGGTTCTTTGGGCATGTGGGTTATTTTCAATTGGATTGTTTTTTGCTAGCACTGTAACTTCAATCACTCTGTCTGACAGCATATCTTTAGACTTGTACAAAGCATTGGAGGGGGGGGGGGGCGTTCAGTGTGTATTTTGTTGCATCCTATGAGCATTATCTCTGATATGTGGTTGATATGGTACAACAATGAAAGTACACTCTTATTCACGTGGTTACCTGTTGCTGGTCTATCTTGGCACCTGAGTCGATGCAGAGTTTGATGACCTCCAAGTTCCCCCCGTGAACAGCAAGGTGGAGGGGGCTGCTTTTGGATTTGTCCAGAAAGTTGACATGACCCTCAACGGAGTGGCCCATCTCTTCTCCTGCAGACAAACAAAGCAATGAGACCTCGTAAGGTGATCTTTTTTTTTTTTTAACTCTTCCTGTTCTTCACAGATTCACCATTTTGTAATGAGCCCATAGACGAGGAGGACTTCAATGAGTCTCGTGAGGGTGTTTCTGAACACAGGTAAAGTGTCCTTCAAATAATCGGAAATTCCCTTGACTACAGACACGCCAGCAACTTGACAAATATGTTTGTACTTTGCCTAAATATTTTTCGTCTGCGCCACATATGACTCATCCACAGCCCTCCCACTTTGTGTAAACATGATGTCAGTGCTGTTCTGCCTGGATTGTGTGTAGGCTAGCATGGACCTGGAGATACAACGCAGCCCACTACAGAGAAGTGGCTGAGTTCAGCTTCACCCTCCCCCTCACTGCAACATGCTCTCAGACCTGGTTCGAAACGCAATAGATAACCGCAATGGTTTCAGTGGTTTTCCGCGGACGGTTTCAATAGTCGTACCGGCCTTCAGGATGACCTCCATGGCCTTCTTGGCACCAGCAAAGGCCGCTGTGTGGATGGCAAAGTGGCCCAGCTTATTCTGTCGACACAGCCATGCCCCGTGCTTCAGCTGGAGAGAGAGAGAGAGAGAGAGAGAGAGAGAGAGAGAGAGAGAGAGAGAGAGAGAGAGAGAGAGAGAGAGAGAGAGAGAGAGAGAGAGAGAGAGAGAGAGAGAGAG
>JAVQIZ010204204.1:0-14410 GCA_036023535.2 Galaxias brevipinnis
CTCTCTCTCTCTCTCTCTCTCTCTCTCTCTCTCTCTCTCTCTCTCTCTCTCTCTCTCTCTCTCTCTCTCTCTCACACACACACACACACACACACACCATAGCACCTACCTCAAACCATTAAAGCTATAAAACTTTTACCTTTTTTGTATCTTTGGACTTTGGTAAAAATTGATGTTGCAAATATATAAATATACTATTAATATAACAAGATACATCTATTTATGTTGTACAAGTACCAACTTTGTTAATGTTGGTTCTGCACTTCAGAGTTTAACAGTGGTAGGCTAATTCTGGCAGTGTGACCACACAAGAGTGTTACATGCAGTGAGTGGATGGTCTGATAATAAGTAGCCAATGGTGAGAGGGGTGATGTCACTGTCAGAGCTACAGAAATCAGACAGGAGCTCAGGCTGAGACAGCAGCTTTGGTACAACTGTATCTGGACTAATACTTTGTCAGGCCCTCTGTCCTGTGAATTTAGGAACTTTGTCTTTTAACTTTAACTTGTTCAATCCTTCGAATAGAATAAAAATAGTCAACTCACAGTGGTGACTTAGCGTAAGGTTTCCAATGTCCACTGTCCAGTAGGTGGAGCAAGTACAGCAGTTCCTTTTTAAAGTAGTTAAATTAAATCCCAGTACAATATTTTTTTTCCTCGCTAATGCAATATTGTTAAAAAAGGGTCTACTTCATAATGTTATGAAGTGAAACTGAACTAAACTGTACTATTGTATTATACACACATGTGCCAGTCTAGTGATCCAGCCTAAATTAATCTAGCTGGATTTGTGTAAAGTACAAATGAATAATTTATAAAAAAAGAAAAAAAAGAAACAGGCCCTCTGGACATTAAGCCAGAAAAGGCTGGAAAGGCACTGAGCACAGGATCCATCTCACGTGGGTTTGGTTGCGTTTCTGGTGTCAGTGTGTCAAAGCAGCAACCTAACTACTCAGCCTTCTTGCTACCAACATTCTTCATTATTCTACATTTCAAAAACAATCTGCCACAAAACAGTTTAGTTTCTGTCTTCACACTATAGTACAATGGCATGTGTAAAAGCAATACTTGAAAGCTGCCTTTTCAAGCTATAGTTAATGGAAACCATAGTTGGGACAAAGGTTCAAACCAGATAGTTCTATCTCTAACTGTGTAACTATGGTGCTGTGGAGAATCATATAGAATTATCTCTAAAGGTTTAAATGCCTTTTCTCTAACAAAAATGCACTTTTGTTTTCTGCACACACACAGAAAGAAATTACTCCACAGCACAGTAGTGACAGTTTTTATCAATAGCACACAATGGTTACTTTAGGCCCCATACATTTTTAGAAGCTAGAGGCTTTATTTTGAGATTTAACGTGGAGCATTAACTTTACAGTATCTTTTATGGTGCAGGTACATTATCAGTTTACCTTACTGTTAACTTCAAATTTACAAACATCCTTTTTCCTTACCCCAGTAATTCAGTTCAGAAAATTGTTGTAATTGAAATTGTTAAACAGGTTTATGTGCCAGATACTTTGTCTCTTTGTGAATTACATACATTTGCCTTTAAATAATACATTGGGTTTTTGTATTACCCTGGCAATACAACAGCTAAAGTGTTGCATGATCGCCCATTTCAAGGTTGATATTTACTTGTCAAGGAATGAAAGGCCACATTCAAAACTAGAGAAAAAACATAATATAAGACCAGATCTGGAAAATCTGCACAAACATCACACAATAGCATGTAAAGACTTTAGAGGATGCATGATTTCCTTCTTTCCTTTCTGGTTGTTTCCTGGCAAACACAGTCTACAATAGGGCCAGTGTAATACTGTGACTCTGCTGAGGTCTCCTGTAACTTTCACATTGATATTGATGTACGACGTGGGATCTTTGTGTTAAGGGAATTGCTTTGTGCAGCAACAGGTACACTATTTCCAAATACAGAAGCAGAGCATAACGAGAGACACAGGACCATTATAAAACGATCTGTAAATTCTTACATACTTTCTTCATAAATTCTTACATTTTTCTTTCATTAGCACCAATGAAGAGCATCAAGTAAAAGTAAAATGTTTTTTAGTTCCAAGTTTAACAGTTTTTGGACTCAAAGATCTACGTTTAGATTTTACCTACTCTGCAGAATATACATTCCATTTATTGCTTATTTATAATGACTGAGCCATTGAAGCAGACGATGACAGGAAATGGTAAGACAATCTATTTCTTTTATTCAGTTTTAGGGATGGGGAATATTACAGAATTACAACAAAACTGACAGTAAAACACACTTTCCAACAAGTAGAAAATTTGGTTTATTAACGGTACATACAGTGGGTGAAACATTCCTTGAAAAAATGCGGCAGTTTTTTTAAGGCATTCAAACTTCAAGAAGTTAACACTGTACAAAATAATTGCACTGAAAAAAGTAGAGCCAGTGTGACAAATATTACAACAATGTCATTAATGAAATCCTAATACATCTGAATCTTGCTTCTGAGCAAAGTATTGTTTTACTTTGAATGTCAAGTTGATTCAGCACCCCCTATAAAGAAATGATCCTTAAATATCCTGAAAGACACAATTCATGTGTTTATCCGTTTGAACTTAAATTAGGGCTTTCAGTTACTCTCTCCTCATCTAACATACAGTATATCAAGACAGTCATAAATAGCTTAATCATGTTTGATGCATGTGACAGTACAAATAATTCACTTATATGTTGTTTCTAATTTTATCTTTGAAAGATGTACAATATCAGTCAAAGGTTTGGACAAACATTCAAGTGAAAGAGAAAGCATGTCCAAACGTCTGATTGGTCCTCTGACTTGGCGTCTTTCATGTTCTGATTACAGAAGCTGCATGCATCCTTTTGTTAGACACGTGTGTCTGGGTGTGCAACCGGCAAAGTACATAACCCCATAATAAGGCATCTGGGCAAGAGTCCTGACTAATATTTCAACGATATATCATGAGACAACACAATCAGCACACCTACTTGTTAAGTCTGCTGAGCCTCATTTGAAGGAGATTGAAATCAGAAACAAACACATCTGTCTAAATTTCAACTGCAATAATAAAATTAAAATAAATGCAAACTAAATCCAATGTCTTTCTTTGTGTATAAAGTATGATAGGTCTGTTTCTGTGTGTCAGTGCAGAGACAAGTCAGTGGAGCAGATGGACAACCATGGCTTCTCTCAGGCACCTTCGCTACAGTGCTTACCCCAAGGTATTAATTGTCACACACACAAAATCACAAGATCCAAAGAGCTTCATCGGTTAGGAGGAAGAATCCACTTAGGAACACTAAAGGACATGAGACAACGGTAATCACTGGTATGCAGAAAAGCTGCAATGATATGAATGTTGTCTGGTATACTATAATTGACGAGAGCTCAATGGCATGTAGGCTGTAACAGAGCAGTTTATGGTAAAAAAGATTACACGTTGATCTAGAAATCCAGAACGAAAACCTGGACTTTTCAAAATTGAACTCCACCCTTATGGAATGAAGTAAAGCGCTTTAAGGAAAGGTCAAAGTGCAAGGCCCAAATTAATTACAAAATAAAAGACACTTGATCCAATTTTCTTGGTGTTGGCTAATTGTAAGGGAACCTCACAAATGACATTTTCCACAACATTTTAAGGGCCACAAAGGATATTAATGATAGCACAAATGAATAAAAAAGTAGGTTAATGTACTCCAATCGCTGTTTTGGTGCACAGGTCTCGGGCTGTCTGGCTGGTAACTGGATATCATCACCTAGAAGGCGACTTTGCTGGTTTTTCACCAGATCAGTGCTTGTTGAGATTACAGCTATCTGAGAGGCTGTGCCTGAAAACCCAGCCAAGCTATTAGCTAAAGCTAAAGTTTGGTGGGCATATTTTAAAACATAAAACAACACACTTTACTGAACGATCTAGGACCATTTAAAGCCAATATTAGTCTGAGGAACTCAGGTATAGGTTTAACTCTCTAATGATCAAAACAGAGAGCATCCAGTCATAACTATTCCACCACTACTACTGCCCCCACCAAAAAATGCTGCGAATTACTGTGTGTGGCTATTTTCTTTCGTGGTTTGGTAGTTGGTGTCTGTTGTAGAGTCTGTCACGTATAAACTATACCTCAGCCACTCTTGTGGCACCCATCGCCTGTTCGTTGAGCACGAGCTAGGGCCGTTTGCTTGGACACTCTCTTACGGTCTGACGCCAGACCCAGAAAGCACATCAAGTCTATGAAGGCAGTGGTGAGGTTCATCTTCACTCCAAACTCACTGGTGGCATAGTCGAAAGGGAACGTGTGGTGGTAATTGTGAAATCCTTCCCCTATGAATTAGACAAAGGCAAAAATGAATTATTTGTCTTCTCTGGGCAGTAGATGTACACACAATCACATAGATACATGCATACAAGCACACAGACACATCTAGACACATAAACAGACAACAAATTATGTTATCAAGATGATGTCAAATCTAAAAGCAGTAAACATGCTGTTGCTGTGTCCCACAGAGGTGGTTCCATACTTAAAGCAGGATATCCTGCATAAAGTCAACATTAGCCTCTGGATTAACTAGTTCCGCCCCACTTCATGTCAGACTGCATCGGATATAAGTGCTTCTAACTTAACATAACAAACATTCACAAACACATCCAAAAAGGGCAGAAAATAGAAAATAGTTCTTGACATTACAACAAAGCAAAAACAAACATTAAATGGCAAAATATATAAGCAAAAACAAACATTAAATGGTAAAATATATAAGCAAAAACAGGACCGTAGGGATGCGGTGGTTTCTTACCAACGGCGCTGAACGCCACAAAGCGATTTTCTCTGGGGTTGATGGTCTGGTCATAGGGTCTGTTGCCCCACATGTGAGCGGCGCTGTTGACGAGCCAGGTGGCATTGAGCACCATAGCGTATCTCAGCAGTCCTGGGATGAAATAACCCACAGACAGGGACTCTCCCCACAGATACCAGGGCACCAAGGTGGGAACAGCAAAACACAGCAGCAACACAGAGAGCTTGTAATACCTGGATGGGGAGAAGGAGGCAGAACAAAGCACATTTGCATTTGGCCAAGACTGTAATCAATGGTTCTTGTGTACAAAACAGATTTCAATGTAACAACCCACAATAACAGTTCACCTTATAATTGGTTGAGCTGTGTAAATGGCACAACACTATGCCTGCACAATTTTTCCATCCCATTTCAAGAGCAGCAACTAATTTGGGAAGGGATCCAACAGTGTTGGCCTGTAGACAATTGGCTAGTCAACTGCAGCACATGCGGAGGCATCATTTGTTTTAGTCACTGGCACTGGATGCGATGGGCACTCTGATCTTTGTACTTGTGCAAAATGGTTAAAATGGTCACTATGAACCAGACTACCACTTCCTGGATGGCTGAGGCTTGAGTGAGGAAATGAGTGAACAAAACTTACATGCACACACAAGCGACTCACACAAGTTACCACTCATTCTCAAAGTACATGGGCAGTCCCTTTGACATAATCTGCATGCATAATCTAAACATACAGTGGCTGTTTGCCCATTTAACAAGAGCAAAAACCTTGAGAATTAAATTGCATCAAAACATTGGATTTTTTAAAAACCTTTTGGTGAAAGCCCTCAACTTTATGGAAGTAACAACCACAGGTACATTATTGACAGAATAATGTAGCATGGACCCCAAATCATGCCCATGCTGTGTTTGCAATTAATTTCCCAGCAAGTGGCAACTTCCGCACCCTGCACACAGTCTATCTTGATGTGCATTCTGTCTATAGTTATAGTGGGTTAAATTAAACAGCAATCCTTGTGTAGGAACAATATATCAGAGATCCCTTGCGGTCTCTGGCTACAGTGTAGACCTATTTTATAGATGACTTAGAGCATTATGCAGCAAAGGCTGAATGCAAATGTCCTGGCTGATAATCTTTAAGTGTGATGCCTTTGTCAGGATTCAGGGCTACCAGAGAGTAAAAGTATGCGCCACTGTCCAAATAAATGATACTCAAATTGGACCATAGAAATAGACTGAACTGCACTGCAACAGATAAATGGCGTCTTACCTCCTCTGGAACATGACCACTTTATCGGCCTTCAGGTCTGTTAGCTCCAGTTTGCGACCTTTCTCAATGACATCAGGATGCTTTCGCACTAGCAGCCAGCCGATGTGAGCGAAGAAGAATCCCCGGATGGCGTTGTGGGGGTCAGCATCTGTCTCAGAATACTTGTGGTGAACTCTGTGGTCCCTGGCCCACTCGAAGATGTCATTCTGTACAAGAACATCCACAGATAATGATCAATTGAACATAAGGCCTACTTAAAAAAAAGGAAAACATAAGCAGCCTTAAAATGGCCAGCACTGCGGGAATCAGGGGGTGACCATCTCATTCAGGGACATGGTCGCAAACAAAGAAGATTACCAAAGGCACCATCTTTCAGATTAAATACATTAATTCCAAAGAAAAATCAGGCATAATCCATAAAATGGGCCTAGTGCAGCTCTTAAGATAACATTTGCAGTGTGTAATATTTTTTCTCTGATTGATTTATGGTCATGACTAGGTTATATGCTACTGAGCAAGCCTACACGTTCTATCTGTCTAAATATACTGCACCTGAAAAGCCATGGAGTTGGCAAGTGCCAGGAAGACTTTCAGAGGGAAGGAAGCCTTGTAGGAACGATGACTCCATAGTCTGTGAGCACCAGCTGTCACCCCAAGGGCACTCATGACGAAGCACACCAAAGCTGAGTGAAGGATAGAAAGCCAGATTAGATTGTTTTATATAAAGACATTACATTTTGGGGTAATTCCCTATAAAAACACAAAAACAGGGAAAGATTTCTGTCATGATAATTATCAAACTATGGATGTGCTCTTTCCAGCCCATGCTGTCATGTTGAGTTCGTCCTGTCCAAGCTGTCAAGATATTTATGTTGTGAGCTGACAGTGAGAGTAGGCAAGTCTGCAGCTCTCTCTCACTTGTTGATGTAAACGGCTGAATGTGGGTCTATGTTAAGCCAGACAAGGCTGCTAAGGATGTGAGAACCGGGGGCCTCTGACTAGCAAAGAAGGACAGTCTGTTGTGGTGCCATGCAACTCACAAAGGAATGCCTATTGGAATTGCAATTGTCCTTTGTTTCGCCTGAGTGAAATAATATGCACAGAGTGTCAAATATATGCAGAAGTGGAAAACAAAGTTTAAGTTGTTTTAGAAAATCTAATTCAAGTCATGCTGAATCAGTTAGCCTAACGAGACACACATGTTATTATTAGGTAATGTGTAATTTGGAAGCAACCACTGCATTTCTCATGCAGATGTTTAATGAAATGTCTGAAATAGAAGTGCGCACGCTCTATGATAAAATATTTTGTTAACCTAGAAGCTAGTTTAATAGATTTTTCTCACACTAGCAGCGTAAGTTTAATTGTCCTACAAAACACGTTTTATAAAATGTTCTTCGCACAACCAACATGCCTTTCTGTATGAGACTATCCTATAGGCTATACGCGCCGCTCCCGCTTAGCACATTTTGTTCAGAAGCCTCCTTGGAAAACCCTGGTGGGAAATGGGTGGAGAAAGATACATAATGAAAACATTAGGATACCATGTAAATACTCACTCCAAACAAAGGTTAAGCCACACGCAGAAGGGATTAGCGTCAGTCCATATAACGCACCAACATGTAATAGGCACATTAATACGATGTTCCTCCAGACATATTTCTTGGGTGGCTTAGGGCCTTCTTTTTCCTTATAACTGTCATCAAAAACATCTTCGATCGCCGACGTTTCTTGCCCGGCATCTCCATTCTGATGTTTGTTAGCGTTGACGGTCCTTGTCTCTGTTTCTGTCATTTTGGAGACTTGTGATGCGCAGCACAATCTAAACAGAGAACGAGGCAATTGACATGAGATAAGATACGCAGTAGGCTAAGCACTGCCGATGCCACACCACTTTCTCACAGCAACTAGAACCACAGAGGGGAGGGCTTTTAGACAGCTGCCTTCCTAACAGGCCATCGACACAGATCCGGTACTGAAGTGGAAAAAAACGCCTTATAAATGCAGGTTAAATGTATACAACCCACCGTGTAATTGATGCGACTCCGATGTGAAGTCACGTTGAAGAGCTGTACTGGGCAGCGGTTCCGAACAGTAATAAAATGCGTATGTGATGCTCGTGATGATTATACCGCTTGCGCTTCTGATCCCTTTCCGACGTCGTCGTTTTTAAAGCAATTGGTGGAGGGGAATTTGATGTCGTCAAACCCTGACTGTTTCATTGGCTGTCTGCTTATCTGATGTTCATGTTTTACAATCCTCGTGGGGTAAAAGTCGCCCAAAACCCCTCACTATTTCATCATAGCGAATGATATGGTAAATAATTATGCAATGTTGTGTCACTAGAGATAATTTGTTACAAAGGCGTTGGCTTCCGATTCCCCTTCCTGACTCCGTGTCAATGCACATTAGTAACCCACACAGTATAAGTAGGTCATTGGGAATATGAAATAATTTTAATTTGCTATGAATCGGGTGACATAACCTGCCGACAAGGTATTCAAAGTACATTTTCAGTGCATCGGCAAATAACTCAGCATTTCTTTCTAATCGAAGGGCTATAGACTAATAGTTCTCGAACTTGTCCACAATAATTGACAATGCCTGACCAACGACCGGCGCAATCACAAAGTATTTTTGAAATGTTACTTTTGTTTTTGCAGCGGTTTGCTTTTCATTGATTTTTTCCCCGAGCTGCTTTTTGGTTACAGTGTCGTACCAAAGTCTACTCACAGACCATCCGATCATTTCACATGTTAGAGCACACCATGGCAGCAACCGTGATCATTCAAAACACATAACATTCAAATATGAACATTTTAGATCCCGTTGATAAGCCTTTGATGATCTAAAACTTCGATGTTTTAATTAGACTTTAACAAGTCTAATCTTATATTGTAAGTATAAGGTTTGATTAGAATCCTGTTTATTGCACATCGATGCCATATTAACCACAGGTATGTCCTAATCAGCAATTATTGACTGTTTATATACTGTATGGATGGATGATATCATTTTTACAGCGCACAAATGACATTCCAAGAGACCTTCATTGCAATAATTGTATATTTCGATTTTGTAAGTATATATTTCAAATATATATTAGATAACTGAATTATACCCATTGCAAACCACTTCCCTTTTTCCATTTTCACTGAACCTCCTTTGGTGGCTCCTGTCCACCTAATTCATGTGGTGTTAATTTTAATTGAGTTTGATTAGCTTCATCTACTGGATCCTTGAAAAACAGATACAGTAGATAGATTCCTAAGAAGTTGCATTTTTTGAGTATAGGGAAAATAGGTGATTCCAGGTAACCATTGCGACATTTACCTCATTCAAATGGCAAACACGATGTCTACTTGGCATACCCAAAAGTAAAGGTCTAAAACTCAATAATGAACTAAAAACCATTGAAACCTTCAGGCCTGGGTCATGCAACCCCCCCTCGCCCCCGGGAAAAACCCTGAAATCTGATAACTCATCATTATTGCAGGCCATCCCTGCTTTATCCACATTTGATCTAGTATTGGTACACTAAAACCAAGTCACTGCCGATTGTCTTACACAATGCAATAAAGAGAGATAGGTCCACACATTCGCAATCTCTGACCTCCAACGCCACCAGTTAAAACGCCCACCCATTTTGTTTTCGTGACAAATCTTTCAGGTCACCGTTAGATTGTTTCATTGGCTCAGATGATGGTCTGTGGGGTAACGGACCTGGTACGGCTTTTTTGGCATTGTGACAAGTCTGTGGTAACTAAACTGGCAGTCACTTAATTCAGTGTCCAACTAATGATGACACACAGATAGACTGAACTCGATACACTTTTGGGAAAATACCTCTCAATTGGAATTATATTAATACTGCCTGGAAGAGGATGTACGTGTATATTCCTGCATAGGAAGGAAGTTGGTACTACAGTTAAAATGATCAAAGGATGCAAATTGGAGAACTGCGTAAGTTCCACCAGGAGGAAAGCTCCTGTTCTTGGCCTCTCGGTGGTTTTAGCCCAAGTCCAAGGCTTCTTCATTCTGGCCTCTCCAGAGCCCAAACCACAACCCCAGCTCCTGGTCTCTCCATGTGCCAGCCCCACCCCTCCCCTTAGCGTGTCTTGTCATAATGGATGTCCATCTTGGCACCTTGGGGTCGGAGGGGTCATGACCCAGGACTACACTCTGAAAGCACACCAAGTGGTTCTCATTATGTTTATTCACTTCACGTGTCCAATTTCTGAATGTTGTCTTCTCATTTTATCATTGTCTAGTCATTGTTGTATGTTGTTGAGTATAACTAGACGTTCCTAGTAGACCTAGTCACGCTTCCGTGACAATTTCTAAAGATGCAGCAATCAGGTGAGATGGAGAAATATTTAGAGGGTGTACCTTCCTAGTACTATCTCCCTGGCTGGCCAATAACTACTGAATATAATGGAGGGCATTGACAGCAGTGTAACGGCACGTACGCCACTGAGAATTAATCTAGCAAGTAGCTAAATCTAGCTAACTAATCTATACTAACAAACCCACTAATTCCTGTATAACAACCGTATACAATTAAATTCCTAGATATCAAAACTCACTTTGCTGTTTACAACTGCTCTCTTTCCTTTCTTAGTTTAAAACCTGGACGGCTATAGCAAACCCCACAACCAAGGAGTGCAGATTCCCCATATTGAAGGCGGAGGCTGGTGTGGCAGAAGGCTGTATGGGCGTTGCATAAACTTCGGTGATGAATTGATTAACTGTACCGTGACGTTCAAGTGCAAGGTGCAATCTTTAATGGATACAAAGGTTGCAATTAAATATATGTTTCAGTTAAGTTCTTGTCTTTAACTCAATTTAGCCCAAATACACACATATATATATGTGTATTTGGGCTACATTGAGTTAAAGACAAGAATATATATATATATATAAACAACATGGTGTTGGTAGTTGGTTACTTTTTAAGTAAAGCTACCTTTATTCTACAGTTGAAGACCTTTACATACACCAAGGTTGACGTTATTAAGACTTCTAACTATAGTTTTGGGAAGTCGGTTAGGACATCGTGTGCATGACACCAGTTATTTTGTTTCCAAAAACTGTAGGCTAATGGACATCATTTGAGACCTTGTGAAGATGCTGAATGAAACGGGTACAAAAGTATCTATATTCACAGTATAACGAGTCAACAACATAACCAAAGGCCGCTCAGGGAGAAGCCACTGCTCCAAAACCACCATAAGAAAGACTACGGTTTGCAACTGAACATGGGGACAAAGCTCTTACTTTTTTGAGAAAGGTCCCCTGGTCTGATGAAACTTAAATTAAACTGTTTGGCCATAAGGACAATTGTTATGTTTGGAAGATGAAAGAGACTTCACAAAATAGATGGCATCATGAGGAAGGAAAATTACGTGGACAGATTGAAGCAACGTTTCAAAACATCAGCCAGGAAGGTGAAGCTTGGTCACAAATGGACAATAGCCACCAGCATACTTCCAAAGTTGTGGCAAAATGGTTTAAGAACAACAAAGTCAAGGTATTGGAATGGCCATCACAAAGCCTTGACCTCAATCCAAAATAAAGTTTGTGGGCAGAACTGATAAACGTGTGTGCAAACAAGGATGCAGACAAACCTGGCTCAGTTATAACAGTTACATAAGGAGGAATGTGCCAAAATTCCAGCAACTTATTATGAGAAGCTTGTGGAAGGCTACCCGAAACATTTGACCAAAGTTAAACAAATTAAAGGCAATGCTACCAACTACTAAGTGTATGTAAACTTGGGAAGGTAAAGAATTAAGTAAAAAAATGAAAACATTCTCCCTACTACTATTCTGACATTTCACATTCTTAGAATAAAGTAGGAATCCTAACTGGCCTTAGACAGGGAAAGTTTACCAAGATGCAGTCAGGAATTGTGAAAACTTTAGAGTTCAAATGAATTTGGCTAAGGTGTATGTACATTGACTTCAACAGCAAATTTCAATAAAATGTAAGTTTTGTGTCTGGGTAAAGAAGACTTTCTGAAATAGGTCTTACCCTCCTACCCCTGATGTGACATGTGATACTACTTCTATAAGGCACTCTCAATGCCACATGCTATATCCACCTGTTTTGACCATTGTCTGGCTGTTCAGTGTCTGTGGGGGTAGGAGATACAACACAAACACTGGTTGTCACAGTTTGGACTAAAGACCTGATTAGTTGATTATTTGCACCTGTCATCAGTGATATGATTTTTTCTGTATCCCCTCTCTGTACTCTGTACTAAGAGCAAAAGGTTATGGGTCACCTTGAGGTAATGCATAGGCGGCCCACCACTACCATTACTGCCTTTAGTATGTGGCAGAAACATGGGATTCCTTATCTTATATAAGATGCTTCCACCTTGTTTGTATCAACATTTATAAAGTTTCCCCAGACAAAGGAAGCTATTGCTTCTATCTTCCTACTGTTGTCCATTGCTGTCTCATGCTAAGTATCTGTAGGTATCACGTTTGAACTGTGGGGCCCAGACTAATAAACCACTGTTTTAACCTTTACTTAAGCAATATTATTATTTAACTATAATTACTCAGCAATACGAGATTTCCCATTAGACTCAGTTTCTCTCCTTTAGGTTTCCTTTTTATTCATTGGTTATTGATTTGCCTGCATTGTTTTGCTGTCATGATTTTGAAGACTTTGAGTAAAGTTTGGTTCTGAATAGTTGCCATGTCTTCGTTCCTGTTTTTTTCCTGCTGCCTCACCTGCTGTTGGGCCGTGACAGTGGTGGCCTGCAAAACTCAATAACTGATGTTTTAGGCCTGCCGAGTATCATTATTTGCATCGTTAATACCACACTGTGAGCCAAAGTCTACTTTGGATCTAACGTATGGGTTAATATCTTGAGTAATATTTTCAAATGTTCCCAATATATAGCCATTTACACTCATCTTAGAAAATCTTTACTATTTACATTCTACATAAACTTATTCTAATATTGTTCTAAAAACTTTATAATGCAGACTAGACATATCTACCAATTTGAATTGTGAATCTTTCATTTCCGGAACCAAACACTAACACATACAGTGAGAAATGGGTACAAGAAATCCCCAGGGCATAATTTACTGTAAAAAAGAACAAAAAAATGCAGAGTGGAAGAAAGAGGAAAGTGTCTCGTGTTTCAAGTTTCACTACTAACTGGTATATAGTGATATGTTTTTATTAGGGCTGTCAAAATTATTAATGCGTAAATAATGCATTAACGCCAATGGTCTTTAACGCCTCTAATTTTTTGGACGCAGTAATTCGGATGGCAAATCGGATGGCAACCACCAAGCGATGGATAAAGAAAAGTGTATTTTTGAATGGCAAGTTCAGCTGTAAAAACCCTGCCAAATGGGTCCGTCGACTATGGGACGCGAAGTGTAAACTAAAGTTAAGAAGGTATTATTTGTTAGATCTACATCTCTAATTTTTTTCTCAGATTTAAATACAATTGTAGATTATTTCTCTAATGTTGGGGTAACGACTTCACTTCAGATTTTATTTATATCTAAAACCCTTTTTAAATATATACTTAAATCTAATTTTAATTTGTAAATATAAAACGATTTATTTATACATGATGTATGAATTTATAACTTAAATCTGGGGTTTAGACATAAATATTTAACTAACAAATTTTTTTTATTTACATCTTAAATATTTGTTTAAAACTTAAATATTTAAAGAAAACTATACTTTTTTATCTTCCATGCCATTTTCAGTGAACTCAAGTTTACGCCCATTGCTCATTAACATTCATTAGTTGATATCTTACTGGCTTGGGATAGTAACATTCAGCTGTTGTCATGGCTGCTGCCTGAGTTTTACTTACGTTTTTTACTTATACTAGCCTGAGTCTGTGATTGGTCAACTACATTGACTTCCATTTTCTATGTCACAACAGGCTGCGATTCAGAACTGCTTGTAAAATAGGGTAGACAGGTGTCAGACAACTAGAGAAAATGCACAAGGCACAGATTACACTTTTAATCCATCTGAGTAATAAAACAAAGCTAGACAAATAAATATTCCAAATCTGACACTATGGTCCCTGTAAATAATCTCTAACACCTGTAATGGATTATTTCAATCTATGACAAAAAAAAAACCAATTAGTGAGAGGGAGAAACCATGAAAATGATCACGTACACTTTTATTGATGACTAGAGTCTGAGTCAGAGTCTGTACACAGAGAAATACTACAGTCAGATCAGTCTAACAACATAGCAAGTTCTGATTTGTTGACAAGGTTCTAACGAGTATATAGATCTATGAGATAAACAATTATTTCATTGGACAAGATGGATCACAGG
>JAVQIZ010204208.1:0-19089 GCA_036023535.2 Galaxias brevipinnis
ATAAAAAAGGGAAGAGAAGCCCATGATTCATGAGTCATCATGGACTCACAGCCTGTCACATTGTGTTGTGTGAGAAGATTCATTCACCTGTTCCTCGAGGTCTTGTACTCCACTTTAAGGATGGGCTTACACGACTCCTTCCTCCCATCTTTACCTATTTTACCTGGGATGGAATCAAAGAGAAGAGTTCAAGCTGAAGCACGCGTGCTGTTTAACCACTCTTCTTAATGAGCCTTACACAACAATTTAAGGTTCAGTCCCTGTGGATGGATCATACTCCAGTATGAGTACGGCTTACTTTACTTTGCCTGCATGATAATATCTGTCACTGATCCAGTGATTATAATGGAGGCACAGAGAAATTGTTTGAAGTTAGTGACCTCTTACAGGAAGGCTGTTTCAGACAGTTTGCTGCTTTAGGTAAGTCTTTCATCATCCAAAATCAGCATCAAATGAAAAGCCAAGGGACAACAACGTGAGTTAATAGGCACAGGGAAGAAAACACACTGAGCTGGAGACTATATCTGTTACAAAAACACACACGTCAGCAGCACCACTCCGCGCGGACGCAACGTGGCGTGATAGCCAGGATTGCATTGTATTCATTTCACAACAACATAAATCTCCAAATCTGGATGTGAAAACACAAAAGAAGAGAAGAGGCAACATTTAAGAGTCAGCCAGGGGCCTCCGGTCCCTTTGAACTACGTTCAGATTGGACGCTCGCTCACTGACTCATCAGCGCTGTCCTTCCCTCAACTGTCATCTTCCCAAAATATCAATCTTTTTTTATTACAGTTTCCGTGTTTTTCTCCCTTTTATCCCCGCTTCTCCTCCCAACCTCGTCGGCGTCTATCTCTGCTGTTTCACCCTCTGTCGACCTGCCCTCTCTCTGCCACCGTGACTAACACTGCAGCAGAACAGGAACAGCTAAGCCAAACACAGGCTGTCAGGCGTTTAGCCGTATCTCTGGTCCTGTGGTGCTGTCCCTATTACTGCTCCCCACCGTGCCTGCGTCTTGGCTCCCTGTCCTACTGCTGGGAGCGGACACTGGGGGACGTGTCTCCGGGACAGAGACCACAGCGATCGCACATGGGCCGCTCCATCACAACTCACAGAGGGAGAGGAGGGAGGGAGGGAGGGAGGAGACAAGGAGGGAAGGGGGAGAGAGGGAAACCAAGAGGGTTAGCAGGAAAGATGGTGGCGCGGCAGGTGGCCGTGCTTCATTTGGACAATGGGTTACCCATATAGAAGCAGAGGCATTGTTTGACCTGATTGCCCTGGCAGTCAGCAGCCAGATGGTCAATTATTGACAGAGCATTAATGCATGAATGACATCCATGTATAGGTACTTTAAACCTATGTATTTAACTGAGTTTGTGCACGTGACGCTGCATGTATAGGATGAGATAAATGCAGAGGATCCATTTCCCCACAGGGATAGATACAGGAGACTTTACTTAAGAACACACATTAAGGCCCCCTCTAGGCCCGTCTGTTGTTTCTGGTAATATAGTTGCTGCCTTGTGACCTCAAAGGAGATTGGGGTTAGGCCCCTGAGGGCACAGGTCAGAGGTGGTGGGCAGATGACGGAGGCTCACCATGGGGGAAGGTGATCTGGAAGGGCTTGGTGGTGTTCCTCAGGTTCCACATGGTCAGGCTGCCGTCCGAGTGGCTGCACATGAACTGCTTCCCCTCATGGTGCCAGCTCACCGAGTGGATGGCCTGAACCCGGGGTGGACACACACGCACGCACGCACGGACGCACACACACACACACACACACACACACACAGACGATTAGGAGACAGGAACACTGTTCTGCAGCAAAACAAAAAACTAATTCCAAAGCGTACGCTCGAAATGGAGATGGCAGCGACAAAGAGATTGCGTGTCTTTGTGTGTGTGTGTGTGTGTGTTATTGTTTCACACGTGAACACAAATAAGCTTGACGGGGGGGGGCTTAGCGAACATAGGAAGTGCGGTCACGGACGCCAACGGGAGGCCCAGGTGGTAAGTGGGCCGACCTGGAATTGTCACGGGAATGAGCAGAGAGGACAGGGATCAATATTGTGTTAAACAGATATGCACACCACTGGAGAACTCCGGAAATAGAGGGAAGATTTAACAAAGGGAAAACCACGGACCACCAGTCACACGTGTATCTGGAGCCCCATACATCCATTTCGTTGCTAGGTCCAAATCAATATGGTTATCCAATTAGTATTACATAACAAACGGAAAGTTGCTCATTTTAGCCCTCGGACTCCCTCCAGCAGTAATACAAACACATAAAAGGGATTTAATGTGTTAGATCTAGAATGTATTCATTTTCATGAAAAATATATGGTCTTTCGCTAGTTGTCTCCTTTTACAGGTGTGTGAACAAAGGCCTTTGACACTATCTGCAAAAGTAAGCAAGTCGGAAATGGCAAGGGAGGAACGCCAAAGTTAATCCAAGTGCACTAATTAAAAACTATAGGTGTCTACGCTCTCATCACGTCTGCCTTTGAAATGGAATTGCCCCTCCTCCCCGTCCCCCGTCCCCTACCCCATCCCTCCATCTCTCACAGAAGGGAGGATCAAACGTCTGAGAGACGAACCAGAAACAGAAAAAAAAAAGCGAGTGTGTGCGTGCGTGTGCCTGCGTGTGAAGGGGTGCGTGTTCAGACGTGTCGGCCAGCCTCTCCTCTCTGGTCCCCCTTCGCGTGGTGAGCCGCGCGGAACAGGAGCCGCGCCGTGCCGTTCAGCCGCCGTCCCCTGGTCCCCCTCCGGCACAGCGCAGCCTCCGGCACCCAGCGGCTGCCGAGCAGAGGCCCTTTGCCTGCGCCGATCACGGCAGACTGAGATCACCCCTCTTTGTCTGCTGCGCTGCCGGCTCTTGTCTCGGCTGCCATGGCGATACCTCTCCCTCTGTTCCGGAGCCTCTTTGATGGACGAGGCCTGGTGGAGACTGGCGCCTGCATCAAACCCCGCTAATTAAAAGCACCGCCAGGCACTCGCGTGTGCGAGAGACAAGAGATGTGCAGGCGGATCTCCTTGGAGGACGGCCTCTTTGAGAGAGCGGGGATAAGTGGTGGGGGGGTGGGGGATTGGTGGTGGTGTAAATGCTTATCTGACGGGGACGGGGGCACACGGGGTTGTGTGATTTTGGGAAGGCATCGAGGTTGCGTTGGGTCAACCGAATATGCCGTGCTTATTCCGGAAACATGAACACGTTCTCCCTAAGGATGGTGAAGCTGTGCACGGAGGAGCTCACCTCGTCATAGTAGATCCTGAAGTCAGCCTTCTTGACCCGCAGATCCCACTGCACCACGGTCCCACTCTCAAACCCAATCAGCAGCTGTGGAGGAGATGGGGGGAGAGGTGTAAGGTGTCGGGAACAAACCAGGGAGGGCCCAGAATCAAGGAGGGGGGATGGATATGAAGACCCTAAAATAAGACAGCATCGTGTGTGATTTCTACACGAGCAGAGCTTAAACATGCATTGTTGCCCAAAGCTTTCTTCTCCCTAAGTATATTCTCCATCACTGAAAGAAAACTATTAGGATTCAATGGACGTAAAAGCTCCCGCCCGCCCGCCCGCCGTCCCCATTCATATCCCTCCTTTCCCCTCTCCCTCCAGAGGTGACTGGATACGGGGCACTGACAGGACCGCTTGTGGGCCACTCTAGTTCCTGCTATGTGACTAGTGATTAGGGGGATTGCGGAGATGATCTTCTCTATGAGTGTGCCTCTGAGTACACATGCAATTTGCTCTCCGCCTGCGTCTCATCCCTGGGTGGGATTTGCTGAGGATTTACTTTTACGGAAGGGAGAAGTAAGAGATGTCAAACGTGTTGAGAAGGGACTAGGGGACAGAGAGAAAAAAAGTAAAAGAGAGCAAAAGGGCCAAATAAAGAGATGAGAGAGCGCAACAGAGAGTTGGGAAGGAGGAAAGGGGTAGAGAGAGAGCGAAAGAGAGAGAGAGAGAAAGAGAGAGAGAGAGAGAGAGAGAGAAAGAGAGAGAGAGAGAGAGAGAGAGACAAATGAATGGTCGTCGTCAGCAAAAAAAAAATTAAAAATCCAGTCGCTCTTGCAGTTTTGGATTAATGAGATACAAGAAGAGGTGTACAGGGATGTGTTGAGACGTAGGCTCAGAGAGCCTGATAACATGCATCAGATGGATTTGGAGCGCTCCCTGTGGAGCGGGTGGCCTTACGACTCAAAGACATGTTTCACACTCCCTCTACAGGAACTAATCCCACCGTGGTACAGTACAAGGCACACACCAAATCTCTCTCAAACACCCACCCACCTACACACACACACACACACACACACACACACAGAAGCACACAAACGTCAAGTGCGGAGGAGGAGGAAGCTAAACGAGAGATAACTCGGATAGCCTTTCAGCATAGCCTCCCTCTGACAAAAAGAGCATGATAGAGGGATGGAGGGAAAGGAGGAGTATTTAAGGGAATGCTGCTTCAGAGAGACCAACACAGCCCCCTGTGGAGAGGCAGAAGAGATCACAGGATGTGGAGCATTGACCTGTTGAAATAAGCCCAGACTCTCTGCCACTCACTGCTTCCACTGGGCAACCCATGTAGACAAAAAAGGCACTTGTTGTCAAAGTTACAGTGAGTAAAAAAGAACATAAATGTACTGTACTTTGTACACATGCAAACTCTGTTTACTCTGAATTACTCCAGCTCGGTCCAAATCTGCATCTTGCAGTAGTAGTAGTAGTAGTAGTAGTAGTAGTAATGTATTTATTTTCAGTCCTTGTTAATAATTTTCCAAAATCTACAAACGTGCAAGATGAATACATAACAATAAGGTATTAGATTTAAATGAAAAAGAAACAAACAAACAATACTGACTGTGTAGGCTAGCACTTAAGCTTATTAGCAACCCTTTTTACATCACATCTAACAGGCGACCCCTATGGCAAAACTGAAGCAGAAATGTTCTTACCCTTGCTTTTCTAAACATCCCCTTAGATCATGCTGGCCCTCTCTCTTTTCAAATTGCTATATTCAGTTGGGGCACAACTTTTACCCCCTGGAGCTGCCATCACAACATGTTAACGTGCCCTATGAGGAATCCTGTACTGTAGTGCACAAAGCACATGCAAAACAGCAATACAGGTTAAATACTGACATGAAACAACTTTGAGATGCTAATAAATTCCAAATACATCCCTACATTCTGATCAAACACAAATCCCCAGGCCTTTATCTTTCTAGCCAGCAGAAAAACCAACACTGGACTCATCCCTTCCCCTCCATTGGGTCTCTCTTCTGACAGACTCTCCATCTATTTTCACACCGAGGAGCCCACACACATCGAGTGTGAGGAGGCCTTGGTCAATCAATTCCCCTTCATGCCTCCATAGCCATGCGCCCACGAGGTCGTGCTCCGCAGACAGCAGACCCCACCGCCACCTGCCCTGGACCATGTTTCTCATTGGATAATGTCTTCATACCAGGCTCTCCCAGCGGGACCATAGCAGAGAACTAGCACCAGAGGGCTAACAGCCACCGCTAGCTAGCTGTTCATAGGGAAGGGAGTGGAGAACGGTGCATCACATGCCATTCAACACAGCCGGTAATACGGAGGGAACCGAAGACTACGTTTCTTTTTTTTCCACAGATCGAACCGCACACGCTCCTGAGGGACCGCGAAGAGAGCGAGGCGTGGTCACAAACGTTCCTGTCTCTGCTGGAGGAAGAGCAGACAGAGATAAGATGAAGATGCGGTCTACTCACCTTGCCTTCATCCTTAGGGCTGTCACTCAGATGGACCACAGGTCCCGGGTGTGTTTTAGTCGCTCTGCAGACGAGAGAAGACCGAAGGTTTACATCCACAGTATTGCATAAGCCTAATCATATTGTATTGCGACTTCATACCAGATGTAGGTCAATACAAAATAACATCTTTCAGTAGTGAGCTTTGCAGTCACAGACATCCTGGTATGGATGATGTGGATGACGGACATGTGACGTTCATGGGGCTAGCTAGCAGCGGTTCAATTCAAAGATGACTTCATCACATGCGGATGCTGTGCTGTTCTAACCGGACAAAAAATAATATGATTAGATGTCGTTTCATTTGTCTTTTCTACACAGTCCAGCGATCCAGCATATCAACAATGTGTCGTCTCAAGGAGCCCAACCACTAAGTGAAAAGGTTAGAAATCCAGCGACACCAGCTCTCCACTCCAGGCACAAACACGGCACGGTGTGCAGTGGTGCTTGGCTTACTGATGTGAGCCCACCGCCTGGTAACACCTGTCCACACCTCCGAACCCTGACCTTTCGTCTCCTAGCAACAAGGAGTGTGTGTGGGGAGGAAGTCTTGTTGAGTGTAATGGTTTTGACATGTTTGGTCTTGACGGCACAAAGCCCACAGGCTGATCACTGTTTCATTATGGTGGGATCGTTGTACCACACGTCGCACTGGTTTCTCACCATCGTTTTCCACATGAGTAGGCCAGTGGTTCACAGACACTCATTCTGAAGTCCGAGCAATGTTTTATGCCCACAGGCTGCAGGTGAGGACATTTAAATTCAATTCTCCTCTGCAAATACAAAAACCTATCCATCACCAGTTTTCAGGGGAGAATATAATTGGTAAGGTGTTGTGTTGTGCTGCTGTGTTGCGTGTGCGCCAGTGTTGAAGACAGGCAGCTTCCTGAACCGAGAGACCACTTTCCCAGGAGCGAGAGAGAGGGATGAACCTCTCTGGCTTCTATACTGACGGAGGGGCACAGTCATGAACGGCTTTTAAAGAGAACCATACAGAAGCAATACAAGGCCTCTCTCCTAGCCGCCGATTACCAGCGGCAGGAGGAAAAACACAGACAAACACACAGACACCTTGTGCTCCGCCAGGTCCTGGGGAGCCATGGCAACGGAAGCACCCGGAGGGCACTGGGGACTTTAAATAACGGGGAGGGCAGATGAAAGGGAGGGCGGGGGGGCTGTGCAGAGAGAGGCAGAGAAAAACGTACATGATAATGCTGCCTCACTTTTCTAAAGTGGCTGTATGTCGTTTCTTGTTTTGGGAGACCCTGCAGGTGTAATTATTTTTACCTAACCGTCGCAAAGAAGACATGTAGAATACTCGTAGTCACTGCATGTCGCTACTAATCAACGACTATACTCCAAGTATGTTATGATATTCTCTTCCTGATTTAGTGATGCACTTCCTTCTGCCATAAAGCATTTTCTCATATTTTCGTGGGATATCGTAACCGGTGACAGACAAAGTTTGTGTTAAATATTGAGACTTCAAGAGTACTAATTTGAACAGCGTTTCTTTCATTCTCCCATAGACATTACAATGTGCAAACTGTAGAAAGGTATTTATAACCCGTTCATACAAAAAAAGTTGCATATAGTCGCTTTAAAGATATTTGGAGATTAGCTCCAACTTCTTCATGAAAAGGTACAGCGTAGTTGCATTATTTTATTATTCACACTTAATAGTTGTGAAGACAGCAGTAGATTTACTGGTGAAGAATCTGCACAGGAAACTCAGAGCTCCTGGTGTGCGTAGGCTCCGGTTCACACTCCCAGGATGATACAGCGTGGCATGTGAGGCTCAGGGCTTCCCCTAAGCCTGAGGTCACCGCTCGGTGTGTGTGATCCCAGGACCCCCCCCTCGCCGACTCATCAGTCCTCCTCCGCTGCCAGTCAGCCAACACTGCTGAGGTGGCAGGCTGGGGCTCAGGCCAGCCAGTACAACACTATAGTGCCAGCCCGAGGTCTCTGAGTCACACGGAAGTCAGCCTTTCATCAATAAGATAAACGCAAAGAATTCCAATTAAAAGGAGCCTTCTTTGTGGCTCTGTCCTGTGGGTAGCCTGCTTTTGTCAGCACAATAATGGAACATGATTCCAAGAAAACAATCTCAGAGACTCACAAAGGACCATTCTGTGTCAATGACTCATACCAAACATGAGCAAACAGACTGTCAACAAGGATCTTTTGTTTGGCCCCCAGCCGTTCATTTTAATTGGTCATAATAATTAATCAGTAATGTTGCGATATTTATTAATGGATGATTTTAGTTTTGTGTCTTCATGTGTGAATAATTGTCCAATAATGCGGGATTGAAACTCAATCTGCTTGGGAGATACAAACAAAAAGGTTTGTTTATATTGGTTTGAGGTGTGTGATTATGGTGGCACCTAATACTGACACTCGAGCGAAAGATTACTAACGGTCTTGACTGTCAGCACACAGTAGTCACATTGGACAACTCACAGAAATGAGGTGTTAAGGTCTGAAAATAGGGACAAAAACCTGTAGCTTTCACTATACTGCTAATATGTTTCTCGCCAACATTTACATCTAACAAATCTTTCTTTCAGTGCCCAAGCAACAACTCTCTTGTTCTTTCCATTTTGTTCTTCCTTTCCCTTTATGTTCTCTCTCGTTCTCTCCCTCCCTTTGTGTCCTCTCTCGTTCTCTCTCTCCCTCTTTGTCCTCTCTCTTCCTCCCTTGTTTTCTTCCTTTGCCAAGTTGACAAACTCATTTCCTATCAGCTGCTTCTCACAGAGCTAGGCTGGGACTAACGTGGTTATTCAGACTGCCTCTGTCGGAGCTAGGCTGGGACTAACGTGGTCATTCAAACTGCCTCTGTCGGAGCTAGGCTGGGACTAACATGGTTATTCAGACTGCCTCTGTCGGAGCTAGGCTGGGACTAACATGGTTATTCAGACTGCCTCTGTCAGAGCTAGGTTGGGACTAACATGGTTATTCAAACTGCCTCTGTCGGAGCTAAGCTGGAACTAACATGGTTATTCAAACTGCTTCTGTCAGAGCTAGGCTGGGACTAACATGGTTATTCAGACTGCCTCTCACAGAACTAGGCAGGGACTGACATGGTTATTCAGACTGCCTCTCTCAAAGCTAGGCTGGGACTAACATGGTTATTCAGACTGCCTCTCTCAAAGCTAGGCTGGCACTAACATGGTCATTCAGACTGCCTCTGCTTACCCTGTCGTCACCCTCGTAAAAATTCTCTCTCACAAGCAAATTCAGCCGTGTGCACACACCACACATAAACACACACGCACACATCCCTGCCTTTGTGTACAACTCCTTTCTTTCGTTTATATCTTCTATGCGCATGCATCAAATGCAACAGCATCGGGTTTGCAAAAGCAAGTCTGGTATTTGCTCTTGTTATCTTGGCTGGGACATCAAGACCTCCATTAACTGGTCTGATTGATTAATGGACTAAACAAACATGGATAAGGAGAAGGGGAGGCAGGCAGGGAGGGAGGGAAGAGTGCTAGCATGTGTTTCCATTAGGAGACGTGTGCTGCTGCCATTCCTTCCTCAGGGCTTTCCGTCTCCATTTAGGACCACTGCCAAGGAAGGCAGGCCTGCACCACGGAGATTACATTAGACTGATAAACTCAGCTTTAATTAGAAAATAATGGGACTAATTACGGAAACACACTGAACATTACGCCAACCATGGAAAAAGGTATTGGCAATCTGGTAGGAAGTGACTTCACAGCTTAAACTGTTGAATAAATGTCACGGCGAGATAACCAGTTGTTGGCATGAGTCATGTTCCCCATACACTTTTTTTTCTTTTTAAAGCCATTTTATCTATGGAATTCTCCGTCAAACAACATTTTGGAATTGGTTCTGGAGAGCGCTCTGCGGTACTGGAGGAGAGGTGAGCGCCTCAATCATCATAATGAAGATATTTCCCCACCGAGTTCCTTTTTTTTCCGCTCTCTCTTTGATTTGAAGCCCTCTCTGATTTCCTCTTTTCATTACAAAGGAAAATCGCAGCATAGGTGTTTGAAGTTTATTTTATTTGTTCATTTGCAATTTTGGAGAGCTGTTTCCCCAAGCAATGTTTCAACAATAAAGTATATTATCTGTTAGTGAGGTGGCAGTCCAACTATATTAAAATCTGTGTAGTTTATTAGTTAGTTTCATTGTCATTGCCATGTAGTTTAAACTTTACCAATTGGAACTATAAATTATAATAACATTATTACTTAAAAAAGATCCAGTCTGTCTAATGGTTTCTGAACATGACCTTTCTTAACAGCATCAGAAGATCATTTAAGGTGTGCGCTGCAGTATAGCAACAAAAAATATCAACCCACGTTAAACACCTACTGCTCGTATTAATATTCATAAAGATGTTGTTATCATGTTCTCATACCATAGATTATGAACAAAAGTCTTCCTCTGTAGTAACAAATAGGAACAAAGGATACCGTTACTGATTATTTTGAATCAGACTTCAGTGGAGAAGTGGTCAAGTATCCAAATTGGTTGATTGTTAGAACCTGAGAGAGAAAAGTGTGGGTCTATGGCCCCTGTGGTTCTCCTGATAGAAAAGACCTGGGTGGAACTGCAGCATTTATAGATCAAATAAACCCCACTCCTGTCAGCAATTTCAGCTACATTGACATTAATACATTGTGCCTCCACACCTTTTTCTATCTATAATGGGAAAGAATTCATTTTTGGATCAAGTACCCTGGCATTTGCCCACCAGGTAATGTGTGTGTAATGTGATCCTGTAATCCCTGTCCTGGATTATATTCCTACCCAGAAATAATGAGAAATTGTTTAAGGCAATGCCTCCCAGCTGAGTTTAACATTCCAATTGTCACTGTGTTCCAGCATGTCAATGAGTATAGAAACATTCTAGTTCCAACTTTCCTTGAACTCCTCTTAAGAGCCCATTTGCAATTGTACAGAGCTCTCATGGGTATGGCTTAGCATATAAAGTAGTCATCTCACTTGCATGAACATGACTCCAGTCCAGCAATGTCTTTGCACCCTCACCAGTTAGTTTAACTTTTCCGCCTTCTCTTTTTGATGTCCCTTGAAACAAGTAGTTTCATGACTGAGGGATATCAACTGCCATGTCCGACAATTTGGAAACTATTGCACCGCCATGTGGCCAGAAGATGGGGGATCTTGGTGTGAATAAATATCAGTTCTACCGCTTGCTGTTTGTCCCACTCTGAGCTTCCTGATACGTCTATTGGGAATCACCACCTAGACGTAAAGGTGCACAGGACTGTTCATAGTGGCTTAGAGTGTCACCCAGGCCCAGAGCTGTCTGCTAGCGGGAAAGTGACTGGTGATTGACGTGTGGCAGTGGAAGGCTTGTCAGAATAACACTCGAGGGACGCAGCGTAGGTGTACGAAATCGGCAGGGCTTTTCTCTGCAACAAAAAAAAAAGATCATCGCATTGTCTCTCAAAGACAGAGGGTGCCTCAAACGGCCGTTGAACATTCAAGTGACATGTCTGCCAATATTTGTGACAACAAAGGTGTGTTAACACTATAGTGTGGCAAAGTGTTTTTTGCTGACTGACAAGGCCCAATAGCACCAATTGAGGAGTGTTAGGCCAACGTAACAGCTAGAGTGCTGATGAAATGGAAAATATTAGCCGAGGGAAGAGAGCTCTTGTGAGATTTCAAAGATTCAGGGACAGGACTGATGGGCTGGCTAAGCGGTGTTTGCCATCAATTTAGCAGGCACCCACACAGTCACCATGACCCTCATAGCAGGGCATCAGCTGCATGCTGGCAGATCCAATAGAGCAATCCGTCTAAACAAACCTAATCATGAAGCATAATAATGAGCATCAACTCTGCATCGTCATCAACATCATATCTACATCCATCCACATTCACAGTATTATCATCATAATCATACATCCATCACCGTCATTAACAGCAGCAAAAGAGTCATCATAATCATCATCATCCTACGATCATTATCATCAACCCAATACAAAGCAGAAGTCATCGCTCACAATTCTATGGCCTTGTTCCACATGATGACGTATCCGGATAGGATGAAGGACTCTATGTTGACAATGTGTGTGTTCCCACGCTCCGTCCCAACGTAGAGCCATTTACTCTGGAAGGGAAGATGGCAAAAGGTGATCCTGGAAAAGAAGAAGAAGACAGTACATTACAAAGAAGAAGGAAAGAGAACAATGAGCACAAAGGCCTTGCTCTGTGAATGTGTCAGGCTGTGTCGATACAGACACGTGCATATAGATGTGTTTGTGTTTCTGTGGGTTTGAGGGTATGCGTGTGTGTGCACCATTTCCCATACATACAGCTGCCTCCATAATTCATGTTTTAATTCAGCGGAAATCCACCCTAATAATTATCAGACTTGCTCAACTGCAGTATGTGTTCACATATTTTTCTAAATATGTAGAGTACTCGGTTGCAGACACCAAATACATTTTCAGTTAAACTTAAACAATTTAACGACTAGAAAAGGCTCCATTTTAAAATACAAGCACACTTTTGAAGGCACCGTGGCCGGTGGGGTGAATACCATTATTACCATCAAGTAGCTGTACGCAGTTGAGTTCAAAGCTCAATAAATAGTATGAACCGACTAATGCTAACAATAAAATAATCCATGATAAAATGAACGTGGACGTTTAAACGTTTTGGCGCAGGATGCTTGGAATTCATGTGACATGTTTCCTATTCAGAGGTGTGCACTGCAGGGGTGCTTACACACTAATTCACTTGGCATTAGTATCCATCATCTTTGTAAGCGCCTTAACCAGGGAATAAAGATCAACACACTGTAATTCGCCGCTGTCTCTGCTGATTAGTTTCCCGGGATGGAGGATCACGGGGCCCTGCTCACTGCTTCCCCACCTCTACCAACTCAGCCAGAAACCGGATTAATAGGCGACAGACAAAAGGAGAAGGCAGACAATTCAATACGGATTTGGACCTTGTGTTGCCCTAGGAGAGGAGACTCCCACTGGCATGGAAAAGGGGAAGGGTAGGGCCAGGGGTTTCATTCGCCTGGAAGGGGGAGGGGTGACGAGGAACATCCTGTTTGACTTCATTAAGCCTCCATTTTCTCATTGGAAACAGCGTCTGTTTCTTATTTTGTTAATGACACAAAGTCAAATTGGCAAAATGCTATGCGCTAGAGAAGAATGGGATATTTAAAGCCCAGAGCCTTCAAAATAGCACAAGTCAGCATTCAATCAAGTGTTCATTCAGACACAATTAGTGGTAAACATATGTTTTTCAATGTGATATTCTACATGGTTAGGAATCCAATGTCAGCACTGCAGAAAATCACAATAATTTCCAAGAATTTAGCACCATCAGGGGCCTCCTAATTGTGTATGATTATTCATTCAGCCCCAATTCAAGCAATCAGCCATGAGATGGAAAGCTTTAGACAACCATTTAAAGCAATCACAGGGGTGCATAGACAACCTCCATAATTTAGTCTCCCTCTGTATAATGTTAAGGGACATACGGTGTTGGGGGGGGGGCACTGTGCCATAAAGAACTTCTGACAGAGACAATGGGATGGTTAGAGGGCAATTATGGCACGGGCTTGGAGGGCAATCATGTGAAAGTCAAATGCTGGAACCTGTCACTGTGCCTCACTGTTATCAATCAGAGAGGACAGGAGGGCAACAGGGTTAGTCGCCAGCTGGCTGGCCAATGAACGACCAGCTGAGGAACGAACAACCCTAATGAAGTAAACAGATAGAGAGATGAATTAAAGCTGTCATCCAACCGGCACGTCATTCACACACTCCGTGCCCTTACCATCTGCTTCCCAAATGGCAGGATACTATTAGCAGCCCATCCTATTCCAGTCTTACACATGAATAACAGAGTGCATTATGGTAAATGACCATTGTCTTTTATGATAACAAAGAAAAGAGCATCGCCTTGTAGAAACAATGCGGAGGACAGAGATCTAGGAGCGCCTGTCAATCTATAACGACAGTGTATGGGGGACGCTGCTGCTGCTTCTATTCCAGTCTGTGAGGAGAAAAGGAGAAATGTGAGTGGCAGATCATACGATAAGGGACTCGGGGTGACTCTCCTGAGCGACACCTGTGTGATTCCTGGGGATTTGCAGTGCTAATGGACTAAAGTTAGCCAGGAGACACCAAGCACACTGAAAGGTTAGCTTCCTGGCCCTGTGATGAATCATTCACCCTCCATGACTGGGTGTCTCGAGCCCTATGGTCTGCGGGCCACAGAGAAGCTGCCTGGGGCAATGCAGCACCATCCCACAGGAGGCACAGGGGCTAATGGAGCAGCTCAGGTGATTTTACCAGTCGGGAAACACGGCCTTTGCTTCGTTACTCCCATGAGTGTGTGGTGTGAACTTGGTGTTAGTGCGCTGACAACAGCCTCCTACAGTAGCACCGGCTTGGGAAGCAGTTGGTGTCTGTCCAATTCTTTTGTTGAGCTCTTGATCAGGGTTGTCTGCTAAAGGGTGCACCCACAGAGGGGACAGCCTTATCAGACATCCCTATCATTATGTCCAGCAGTGAGAAACTTTACTTGGCCCTTGAAATGTCTTGCAAATATAACAAGTGAACACGTAAATTCGTCTGACAAAAAAATATATAATAAACTAATTTCTATTTTGATCTAATTGCGGCCAGCTATGCGATCGCCTTCAAGGGAAAGGACACCTCTAAGCCAGGCCAACAAGCCAGGTATTCTTTCCCCCACAAACACTTCAATCAAAAATAATTAGCAACACCTACTGGCTGAATTCACCCTGATGAAATTAGGATGAAAACAAATAATAACAGACACATTTCCAATTTACCACCGGTGCACCACTCAACTGAACGGCCTGAGAAAATCTATCAACAAAACATTCTTCTTGCAATTTGCCTTCCTCACATGGCCAGACGTTTTCACCAGACAAAGGTAATTAAATTGCCCAGGTCTAAAATGACTTTAATAGCATTTATTTTTCTGACACTGTGTGATATGGTAATGAAAGAAAAGAGAACGTAAAGTAAGTGCTAGCACTTTGCGCCTCTTTTATAATCTCCACCATTGGGCATAGAGTTGTAACAAAGTGTGGTAGTCCTTCCATCTTTTTCAAATAGTAAGCCGTTTCCTCCTTAAAATGATTGAAATAAATGATCATGAAGTCTATTAAAATAAAGGCCCACTGCATAATAGTTGCCTTTCAGACACGAACATTTCAACTTGCAACACCAATCACCAACTCAATGAAAGGAGGTTCTGTGGTAGGATGAAATGCTAGACTATATTTTTAAAGGAAAACAAAGGTTCTGTAAATGAATAGGAAATATAGAGACCAAATACTGTTGTCTATTTTGTAGCCAGTATGTTAGGCCACAAGAAAATCACACTGTGGTAGCACACACTGCCACACTGTCAGATTGTTTTGAATAGTAATATTAACCCAAAAAAAGCACAACTCAGAAATAGTATTAGCATTATGGTACTTGTCAAGCTTTACTCTACTTGTGAATAAAGGCTACTCTGGTTGATTTTAACTGCTCGGACACGCAGAATTGCTTGAAGAAAACACAACAGTAAAAACTTCTCAGCCTGTTGTTGATATATTATGTATGTCCTGTTACTTGAAATTGACAACAGTCATTTAGAAAATTTTCAATTTGCAGCACCTCAAAATATGTATTCTTCCATAGCAATCAACTCCTGGCAGTTTGAACAGTTGGATTGAAGCAACTACATGATGTTGTTTGAGTGATAGATTAATATTGCAAATGGCTTTCACTGTGAAAATGAAAACTGCCTCTCTGTTTTGCTGTATGTTTCTTTTGTAATCAAATGTGGCTGTTGGAAGACGCCTGTCATGATTCAGTTAATGGCCTTGGCTTCCAAAAAAACTAGTTGAAGGTTATAAACGACTTACTGCTTTTAAACCGCCTACAATTCTTTCTGCATTGTGTATTATCAAAAGCTTTCTGGAAAAACTTGAACAGTTCAGAGTTGAGCACTCAAAACATCTGAAGTATTATATCAAACACCAACAGCCCAGGCTCTATCCCTGACCTGTGTTGATCAACAAATGACTCAGTGCTCAATAGGAAAGATATACAGAATGGAAAGAAGATAACTTTTCATCTTCTGTATACTTATAACCTTTAGCCTTCAGCAAAAACCTTTTTGAAAACCCATGAAGAACAAGACCCATTGAAACGGAAAATTTCATAAGTCTAATGGAGTGCCTTTGAATGTCTTTTATTAAAAAAAAAACTCCAGTGAAAATCAAGTTTTTAACATTGTTAACGTGTCCTTGTGGTGTTTTTCTTGTGCTACAAGACATTTCGAGAGCAAAATAAGCAGCAAACGCCATGGCTGAGCATTTCTGCTTTGAAACTGCAGTTCACCAAGGACAGTCTCAAACGGGCGAGTTCAGACAAACCAGATTTGTGATGTCACAGATTTTTAAGTAACCCTTTTTAACCAACCACCTTTCATGGACGGGGTGACTCGGAAGCAAGTATGCACGGCGGCAGAGGAGGGGGGCGGGATCTGGGTGGAAATTAAAATAATAAAAAAAACATAACAGACATGATATATATGTTCAAGCAGAATATTTTAAATGTTTGAAAAAATGACTGGAGGGGGACTGACCTATTTCAGTGTCACAAACAATGTCATCAATGATGGTTCCACAAAGCTTCTCCCTTTCTGAATAACTCCCATTTAGTTCTATAATTTTAAATTATTACTTTTTCATGGCTTTTTCATGCTATATGAAGACTTAAACACTGTGCAAAAGGTGAAAAGAAATGAATACATTGAACAATAAACTGACCCAGAGGTCTAATCCACCACTGCCAAGTTACATCAACACATTTTCGATACTGGGGTGAGCATTCATCAATCATTGCATAACTATTTTCCAATAGTGTGAGACAAATGTTGTTTGCATGTGCTGCAGCATTAGCACTCCCACTCAAGTTACTTTGGATCACTAAACAGTAGTTCACATTCATACTCTTTCAGAGAATGCACTTTGCAATGACAAACCTTCAAACTCAGTGTCAACTCAGTGATTTTATAAATGCAATGTCCGAAAATCTACAGATTTCACACCTTATTTATGCTACAAAAAAGGTTTTTTCACAAATGCGTATTATTTCAAAATGTTTGATCAATAGTACAGATTTAGATGTTTTACTATTTAATATAATTATTTGAAGTTGTAATATTGATATAAATTGCTCTTGTGTTAAGATATGCTATCTGACATGAAATGGCGGTGCTTGAACGTGCCAAACAGGGATGAAGCCTTGTAGTCTTAGTGCACCACTCTTCCAAAGTATATTTTCTTCAAGGCTCTCAAAGACAGACATGAACTGAGGACTGCATTAGAGATTTGACCACATCCTGGCATGTTAATACTATGACTGTTACCTTTTCCTGCTTAATTACAGTCTCACAATGTAATGAAATAATAACAAATAATTGAGATCCCTCTGTCTCTTAAGATCTTCATCTACATTTCTGCACTTTGGCTGGCTATGGTAAATCGATCTAATTCATTAAAGGACAATGCATATGAGCGAAGAGACCAAGGTTATTTCCCCTGAATAATTACTAGTGGAGCTAGTGTAGACATACAAAGTGTAATCTGCTCACCTTTCTCTGTTGAATTTAAGCGAGTGCAGAACGGCTGGTCGTCTCTGCCGAAGGTTCCACAGGTGTAGCGTATCGTCAGCGCAGGCTGTGACCAGCGCCCCCTAAAGGTCAGAGGCAAAGCACATTTAGTTTGGGGTCAATAGCACATGCAGCCAATTGCTTGTTGAGCCTTGTGTTTGCAGGTGAATGATAACACAACCGGTCTACCAAGAGCACTAAGAGAATAGAGTAAATCACTTTCCAATTGATAAAATAATACGATGAAACAGGGAATAGTAAAGTAAGAATGATCTCTCTCTAAGCATATCTACCCACAAACCCCTAGATGATGTAATGAAAAACATTGCTGAGCACAGTCATTAGTAGAGTGAAAAGCACACATAAGCTATCAAACACACACACACTCACACACAGGTACATCAACAATAATATTAACTACGGTGGTGTGCAAAGGTAATTAACAGAATAATTACTAGAGTCCCAATTGTTATGCACTGCACAAGCCCTTATCATGCCATAGCACAACAGCATCGAGAGAGAGAGAAAGAGAGAGAGAGAGAGAGAGAGAGAGAGAGAAAGTGAGAGTGGCTGTCTTTCCGCTATGACGGTAAATTGGCATATACACGCTGAAAGGAAGTTGAAAGAAGCTGCCACTTTAACCCAGAACAGGCTGTAATTCAGACATTGTCCTCCGGCCCCTTTTGGCAGATACAGACAGACCGACATCTACGTCTGTGTTGAAGGCCTCCTGGATCATTACTCCAACAATGCTTTTCTCGACAGCCGTCTGTAGCTGTACATAATGTCTCTGCGAGGATCTGGAGAGACTTCAGGTCCCTCTCTTGTTACATGTGAAATCTTGCCATGGATAACAGGATGGTCAACCCTTATTTCTTTAAAACAGGAATGTCTTCTGGAGACGAAAATGTTTAGAACAATGAATCGGAGTTGAAATAGCGCACTAGAGCTTCAGAGGGTTTTTCAATACCCTCATGTCTTCAACTTATATTTATGAAGAAATGTGCTGCTCATGATCATTATAGTGACACATCCATATGTTTTCAAAGACTGAAGCCTTACACTGTTGGTGCTTGTGTCTTACAAACAACATTATTTAACAATAAATGAATGCATACTGCCCAACATTTGAGCTACAGATTTATCTTACTCTAACAAGCGTTCTTTTTCAAGATTATTTTGTCAAAAAAGTAAAATGCGTTAATTGCATTGGCAACTTTGGCAATTTCTTTTAAGGATGAGTGCGAATGCAGTGGTGTCACTTTGTAACCACGGTGATATTTAAAGTCGCTCTCCACCTCATTACGTCACCAGATGTTTTGAAAAGAGCGGGGCCCAAATGTATGGTAAGCAGAGTGTGTTGGCTGTACTGAAATTAAGAACTTATAGCATTGGCATGCACACCGGCGAAATGTGCTCATATGTACAGCAGGCATTATGTAGAAACCTCCTATCACCCGAAGCACATGGAAATTCCATGAAACTATCACATTTGGAAGTATAGTAGAAATGTAAAAATGCTTCAATTTCGGTCTCTCACCGTGGAGGATTATGAGTGAGAGTGATCAGTGAGGAAATTGGATTCCCAGAGCAGTGCTACTATTGGGAGTCGGGGGGGGGGGGG
>JAVQIZ010204214.1:0-13430 GCA_036023535.2 Galaxias brevipinnis
AAGGGGTAGTCTGGTGTGAAGGCGATGTCCAGGAAGAAGACTCCTCCCTCGTAGACGGAGCCCGGTGGTCCCAGGATGGTGGACCTCCACTCATAGATGTTGTCTCCTTTGGGACCAGCGCTGGAAATCAGAATCAGAACCAGAGTCAATCGGACGAGAAGCCACCCAGTGTCTGCGTCTCCAGCCCTCCTCTACAGCAGTGGTTTGAATCACACACCCAGTGAGGAGGTAAGTGCTAGTTTCTGACACGTTAATGATGGCGATCTGCTAACGCCAAAGCCATGGGGATTTGGGCAACATTTCCACTGTCTTGCCTCTTTTTTAGAAGGAGATTTTGTTTATTCATTTTAGAGTGGATTACCAAGAACTGCGGTTTTCCTGCCGCTGAGGGAACTGTCATTCTTGGAAAAGGAAAGTAGCAACCTAAAAAATTGCATCAGAAAGATTTTCCTAAAAAAGGCCTTGCTTAATCCTTGATACAAGTGTTTAAAAAAAAATACTAGGATCATCATTAGGAATCTCTTCACCAAGATACATTTTCAAAGAATACACATTACGATGGCTGCTCTCTCCAAGGTCCTTTATTACATGTGCTGAATGGGGGGTGAAGGTCGCATCTGCTGTATAGCCTGGTAATTAATTCCATTTCCATATGACCGCCCCCACCCCCCACACACACCCCCACCCCCCAGCCCATATCCCGTCTGTGGTGGGGGGGTAAGACCCCGGGCTGGAGCGGAGCCAGAAGGAGGCTGGGACAGGGTCCAGATCACAAAGCCCAGGACAATGAACAAACCCTCCAATTTCATGTAATTACTGGGCAGGATCTCAAACACAGAGCCAGCCCTCTGGCCCACACAGGCTTATGCGGGAAGTGCATCACATACTAATACAGCGGGATTTCCTTGATATATGTAAGGCTGCCACACTGCCCGTCTCTTTGCTCGCGTTGGCAAACAACAATAATCTGCAACCAGTGTTTGCAGATCAAACCCTCTGCTATGCTCTCCATTAAGTAATAACCTCGAGCGATCAGGCTCATTCTAGGCCAATAAGAATGGATAATTCCATGCAAATAGAATTAAAAAGGTCTAGACATGTCTTTCTTTGGTGTCAATGCGCACAGATTCACACTAATCCACAATGACCATATTTTCATAGTGGCACTGTTCTTGCTTGCATTAATTAGCTCATTACAATTTGAAGTATTTTTTCACCCCCAAAAGGTCTTTCATCTTTACATTACATTTTGAATGGTGAGTGGCCTTTAAATCCAGGCATTTCAGGCTAATTAGCGCCATACACACATAATATGGTTGGTTTAAAATAACTGAAGTCCAACTTGGGCAGCAGTGGGTTCTGTTGGTGAGGACATATGTTAACATTTCCAAGTCCTAACAGAGAAAATAAATGTGGAGATAGTGCTTAGGAGGGTGAGATAACCGCTGCACTATAAATGCTCTAAATTACTTCCAGACAACATGGCAGGGAAAGGAGTTGACAAAAAGAGAGCATTAAACAGGTTATTTTCTCTCGAGTTTTCTTTCCGACCAATTCGGGACTCAAAACGAATACTTTTCATAATCATCAAGGAGCAACACTTCAATTACATTCCACTGCCGTAGAGGAATTAAGGTTAAAATTTCCTGTTACCTTGACGCACTTTCAAAAACATTCATGACAAGACAAAGAGCCAGCCACCTCTTTTCACGGCGTCCCTGACAGCAAGCGGCACTTTCGTCTTCTCTTACGGAGGACTATCCCTCTTCGAGCCGGCTGGACAGTTCTAGAGGAGACGTCTGGGCTAGACTCCACTCAGCACGGTCACCTCTGTGGACATCTGACAACCACAGAAACCTCTGGCCAAAGGCTAAGTCAATAGCTGAGAGTACATGCCACTACCGCCCGTTGCCTGGTGACCCCCCCGCCCCCTAGCAGCCAAGGGAGGGGGGGGTTCTTTTGTGCTGGCTGCTTGAGGGCGGGCTGATTTAGGCCCAGACAGCGTCTTAGCACTGTCAGAGTGGGAGAACAGAGAATCGTAGTCAACGTAAGGTGCCTTCTTGTGTTGTGTACTTCATTGGACAGTTGCCATTAGGGGCCACGAACTCGCACCGCTTTCTCGTTTTTGTGAAGGGACACCAAGGACTTTATATTTGGCACCTAATTAGTCCATTTTCAAACGCAAATTCAAATCCATGTCAAATGGAGACCACCAGTTGATGACCACACCAGATGAACCTCTAAGGTTTGAGAATGACTGCATGTGGCATTGTGGCAGCACATAGAGAGAGGCTCTTTTTGCTGAGCTTCTAATCACACTCTTCGGTCTATGTGGCTCTGGACTTGTCTTGTCTTATTTCCTGAACGTGGCAGTGAATCTGTAATAGGGATGTATCGGCCATATATCAGTATCACCTTTTGTACTGCCATCGGCTATAGGCTGATAAGATGACATTCACTGATGACAGTGGCTGATGCATATCTGTCACATTGAATTTTTTTGATTGACTTTGTGCTCAGAATACAAAGATAGTGTGATAAAGGGCTGAAAGATTAGAAAACAGCTCAGTCATTTATTTTATAATGAAGATTTATTTCCCTGATTTGTTTCCCTGGTATAAAAAAACAACAAAAACAAACAAACATCAGGTATCGGTCCAGAACTTCCCAATCGGTGCATCCCTAATCCCTGTAGTAATCATTACTAAGCACAAGTCACTTCACATGAATTGGGTGGAAACCCCACCAATATAAAGGACAAAGGCTTTCTAGTGTAAACTAGTGGCTTGGTTAATATACTGAGTTTTTTAATCAACTATTCTCCATAGCTAACCATAGCTCCAAGGTTTCCAAGGGCACTATATAAACGTGGACCATACAACTCAAAATGTCAAGTCACTGAAGGGGGTTGGAAGAACAAAGAGCTTCACTTCCAAAAAAAAACCACAAAAAAAAGAGTTTGTCATGTGGCACCATCTGACAGCCAGACTCACCACTGCACAGCCTCTATTAGTGGGATAATGTTCTAACTCCATAACAGAGACATCTCTCCCACTGCACAGCCTCTATTAGTGGGATAATGTTCTAACTCCATAATAGAGACAGCCCTCCCACTGCACAGTCTCTATGAGTGGGATAATGTTCTAACTCCATAACAGAGACAGCTCTCCCCTCAGAGAACACAGCTCTCCATCAAAGCTAGGCTGATCTTCTTTGTTCCAATACGCATGACATTAAACATGAAACATGAAACAGTGCTTGTAAGGGGCTTCAAAGCTATACATTGCAATAACATCCTCTACCCCAATAACAATAAATCTGCAGTGAACGTCGCTGGAATTCCTTGATTCACTGAGTATTTGGGTCATTTGCTCCAAGAGTCTGGGATACATTAGAGTGCGGGTGTCCGTGAGAATCTGCCATTGGCCCGTCCTCGGAGATTACGCTCATGTGGGAACCCGTTTCGACAGCTGGAGTGCTGCCTCCGCAACAGAACGCCCAAATAAAACACTTTAGCAGGGCATCACACCCTCTTCACACTGCTCAATAGCTTGCATGGCCTTTTCAAAGCTCTGGAGTTGAAGCTTGTCTTCCCTGGTAAGAATTTCCACACAGTAAACCAATACATGCTCAACTTTGAGTAAAAAAAAATTCCATCCGAGGGAAAAGACTGTTATCAGCATCGTCTTGTTATTTCTAAGTCCTAATCTAAACATGTTAGAGCTGTGAGTGAGCTTGTAAGCTTTGAAGATGGATTTGATCTCACTAAATCACATCCACACACGAAAATACACAGCCATCCACACTCTATATTATAAAGCAAGCGGACATAATACTTTAAACAGAGAGAGAAAGGAGAAACCTTGAAATACCACTTCCTTTAATAATAAATGAAAAGGGGGAGATAGGCTAGTGGTGTCTCAGATTTACGTCTTCATCTATTCTCATTACATCGATTCCCCAGTTCAAGAAAAACTACCCGTGTAACAAGCGGTGATCCATAAGTAAGGAGAGCTGAAATCATTTCCATATATATTGAATGACCTTTTCCTCCAGGGATAGAGTACTGTGGAGAGGGGGTGGGGGTGAGGGGGCACTTTTTGCCCCATTTAACAGTCTACATTACCTCGATCCAGACGGAAGGCTATCTCCAGATTGTGCCAACGTGTGATAACCTTTATCGTGCGCGCGAGGACTAGGTCGTTATCTCTGTCATATCGTGCACCTTTCGTTGGCTATCGGCGGTACATGTGAGCTCTGCTAATTCCCCCTGACATCAGGGCAGTAGGTCGAGTTGATGAGGCCCACATGGATGGGAGAAAGGGGTTTTCATATACCACCCAGGCCAAATTCTCTCAAATGAAATGACCCAATACGTGGTAGGATAGATCATGCGTTAATCACTGGCTCAACACAATAAAATGTGATGACAGTTATGTGCACTATCTTACCTGGTGGATAAAGAGCATATGAACTATTGCATTTGGCGCTAACTTCCAGTCAGACCAAATATAGAACCAGTAGAAGACCATGTTGATGTATATTTAAAAGGGCAACAAACTAAACTGTGATTTAAGGGCTATCGAGGCCTGGTTTTACAGTTCACAAGCTTTCAAGGATTCCCAAGAGCTCAAAGGAGCACATCCCCGTCCCACTTGTCTCGTACCCTGTGGGAGTGTTTGTGGAGTTGTCATTCTGTCAACGAGCGTTTACTTGGTGTTCTTCGTGAAACCACCACACAGTCTAAAACACAATGCCTTTCCAACAGTCAACATTAAATATGTACAAATTGAACACGAAAGCTCTTAAGCAACGTGAGCGAAACCTGTCTCGGCAGACCTTTCAGGGGCACGAGTTGTTGTAGTGTGGTGCAGTGTGGAGAAAAAAAGGTTTAGTGCATTTGTCCACTGCACTGAGAGGCCCGTAAATAAATGAGGGACTTGACGAGGGAGGTTTTGAAAAACACTGTATGTTCTGGAGCGTTTGAAGAGCGGCCTGTGCAAATAGAGCCATTATCTGTATTATTCGCCATTCCAGTTCATTTCCCTAAGGCCCTTTTTTTTCTTTTTTGCTAATGGCATACTCATTCAGCGAAGATCTTCCATTCTAACGGTGTGGCTGTGGTTATCAGAACAGGAACTTTAATGAAGCAATCTTCTTTTCCCCTGACCGTGAAAGAGCCCAAGACCAATTACTGTGTAACTCACCAGTCGAGGTGACACCTCCTTTCCCCTGCCCATCCTCCTGATTGTCTCAAATGACATGGTTTGTTTTTAATCAAGCCTTTTATTGTTCATTTCCTCAACGAATACTGCAATTACTGTCCGCCGTTTTATCCCGCAGCAAACATTTACGGGGGAAACGGTTGAATATGTTCATGCATAGTTCCATAGGTCCGATTGAATAACTCTAATATAGCTGCAGTCAGGAAGATACACACTTTCTCAAACAGCTTTACATTATTTATTGAACACCGCTCTATCATAATTTGTCACTTGGACGCAATCTCATGTTTTAAAATATTGCAACAGACTAAATAAGATGCTGAATCTGAACCTATTTCTCATTTCCAGCCTTATATTTGGAAAGATTCTAGGGGAAGAGAGACATCGGTCGAGTAAGCACTTTTTCGTCTTTTTCTTAGCCGCTGCCTGCCGCAAGCTTATTCTGTGAAAATGTCTGCCTCGGGGTGGAGATGAATAATGAAGAGCATATATCATTATCATAATATACAGACTCCACGTTGATGAACGGCACACAATGACGAGTCATAAAATATCACTTCAACTACCCCGTGCTTGTGCAAAGATTCTGTCACAGCGAGCAATGAGAGCGGCTTGGCTTCAAGTACGACAGGAAACAGGCACTTTCTGTGATGCCACTTAACCATGCTCAGTGTGAATTTCTGCTGGGGCCCATCTTCACTCACAAAATGAATATTTGTTTGACCTGGAGACCAAGGAAATTGTCTTATTACCAAAAGGTTTAATGCTCTGGTGCTGCCGTGTCTAGTGGTAAGATCAGCTCAACATCACACTCAATTGTTATTACCCAATCACCTGAAGACTCGAAGGCCACAACATAAAGGGATACCACAGCAATACAATTTATACACATTCACAGAGAAATAACGTTAACACCAGCTACCAAATTTATTCCTAGCTTAATATTAATTTGTCTATTTACCTCAAATCAATGTTTACCATCAACATTTAGTCCACTGCTACTAGGACGGCAGATATGTCATTAAAGAAGATCTCTATGGGCCTTTTGGCAGGGCCTCTTATTTGTGACTTAAAGGGAAAACCATTACGTTTCAAGATGATATTCCTGCCAAACGGGTAATGGGATCTCGGAGCAATTGTTTACTTTTGAGGTTATGGGTTCTCTCGCCAAAGGTTCTTCTGTTTGTGTTCACATCAGCTGTGGATAACCATTCTGTCCACCTCAGAACTGCTTCTGTGTAACTGCTTTTGTAATGGCCACAAATCACCACAAAATATCCACATGATACTTAGCAAACGGTTTCCTTTCAAACACATTAATAGCATTCTGAGCAATTGTTTGCGAGAACCACCTCACAAAAGAGGACGTTGGGAATTCAATCACACAGATGAATCAAAGCCGGCTGTGTTAGCTGTCAAACAAGTGCTACAGCGGGGAACATTATGACTAAATGAACACAAGCTGATGTCTAGAAAACAAGACAATGACATAACAGGCTAGCAAAAAAGAGATTGCTTCACTATTGATATTTCCAGTGAAAAGATACCCCTAATATTACTATTACCATGATCAAAAAGGAGTGTCTACATCTTTACTCAGACACATTATTTATTTATATGTACCAAATCTAATACGTAACCACCTATTTGATTTTTTATTGTCTATATTTGAAGCATTTCCCTAACATATGGTTTCCTTCTATCAAGGGAGGTTTCCTCTGATTCTTCCAAATTAAGTTGCAGGAGACAATGATGAAGTGGAATTCCCCGGGGGCATTCGTGTGCTCATCCAACTTCCTCCGGTCCCCATGCCTTCGCCCCCTCATGAATATTGATACCCTCCCTGCTGGGGCTAATAGTGAAACTGTGAGAAATGGTGCTGGGTGTGTCGATCCCACCGGATCCCCGCGGGGCATGACGTCAAACCGAAAACACAGCCGCCACAGACAGGGAGATGATCCCGTCAACCAGAGTGGGATAGAAGTCAATGCCCCCTAGACAGACGTTACAGCAACCACCGAAACGCCCGGCTGTCAACACCATACGCAAACGGATTCGTGATCAAATCTCCCGCGGCAAACATTCGTGCCGACAAATCCCCGTTTGCTTAGGGCTTCCACGACATCACGTTGGGGAGTGAGACAGCTGTGACAGGGCCCAGTGTTGAGGCGTTGCATCGTATCGCCGGGATTTACGAGGAGACGGCACTGCTCCCGACGTTCCCTTTCAGTCCCAGCCTACTGAGCCCAGCCGTAATGGAGCGTTTCACAATGTGTAAACGGCACACCGTGGTCCTCACCGTCGTGATATTACTTTCTAATCCTTCTTTGTTTACATCAACACCCGTAAATACAAGAGCTGTGCAAGTATGGTATATTAATGCGAGAAGGATCAATTGATTGCCGTGTCAAGGCCTCCCTTGGAATCCAATGTCCCTTGTGTTTAACGACAATGCCATGGTGATGAGAGAAGTGTCACGATGCAGTAGCAAAGATAGAGCTGGGAGGGAAATTGTAATGCCTTTATGTTCAAGTGAATATAGTACAAACAAACAAGCTCCTATTTGGTTTATAATAAATACAATACCACAAAGACGTTGGCCTATTAGTATCGGATATCTTGACTTGTAGACGGCGCAAGCATCTGTATAGAGCTGGAGGAGACTATTAAGTATGCAGCAGTACATTACTATAAAACATCACTTCCAATCCCCAGGCCTGACGGTGAATATCCAGAGACTGCATGGTGTATTAGCCGAGGATGGGGTTGGGGAGGGTCTCCGCTAGCTGGACAAAGGTTCTGTCTGCCGGCCTGTCACCTCACCGAGACGGGAGGAGAAGCATCAGCTGGCCCTGCGCAGGCCTTTGAATAATACACATAGGGGATCTCTTTAACACCTCCTGAAGGGGCCAACGGCCTGTGACACGGCTTGTGGTGTTAGAGAAAATGAGCGGCCTCCCGGACTAACGGGCCCAGTGTGCCTGCCCCACCACAGTGACTTTGGGCTGTGGATGGTCCTACAGTTATGGAAACGCTGGCCTGATGGGTAGCACAAGGAAAGGGGTTTCCAACATGACCGTCCTTTGAAGCAATCCAACGGCCTTCTCCGACTCTGCATCAAGAGTGTAACGATCAATTTGAGCATGCAGCAAAGCGATACGTAGCAAAGGGATTATGTTGAAAGAGCCCTAATTGTTTCCCAGGCAACTAGTTACTGCTCTGCTAAGAGGATGGCTGTGAAATTTGTCAGCGATTATTTTACCCTCCAACGACTTACTCGTGTCCTCCAGCTGTATCCTTTCAAGCAAGACAACCTCATATATATATTAAATTTTTTTGCGGGAGGGTGGGGGTAATAGACTACTCGAGGCAAGCAAGCCAATAAGCAATACTGTCTCTGCCTGAACACATTATTAACATAAACACATGTGTGGATGGAAACAATGACAAGGTCACTCAAATATGTAGCATTGAGAAGGTTTCAGGTTAAACGATGTGATGTTCAACAAAGCATGTAGTTAAAATTACACCCACAAGAAAATCAATTGTGACACTATTAAAGCTGCGTCACACACAGCCGATATCTCTGAATTGACTTAAAGCAAGTGCCAACACGGGAAAACACTGAGTTCCACAATTGTGGAAAAAAAAAAAAACTCAACATGTAGCCCCATTCACATGCACCCCCCCCCCCCACCCCCCCCCTCCCTCAGTGAAGCAGCTGACCTCCATTTTCTCTCCCTTAATTTGCCTTAGAGTGCAGAGTCTGAGGTAATTACCGGGCCTTTACAAACAGAGGGATAATCAATGACAACTAAGTTAATAAGGGCTTGCTAGTGCGACGTGTTGCTGAGGGATGCCTTTTGTCGTGCGGCGTGACCGAGGCCCATGTGGTCTGCCACTCACACGAGATCGTATCTCTCCCTCAAAGGAGCGAGAGCCGCGGCGGCAGCACACAATAACCATTGTCTGTGGTCAATCCCTAGCAGAGGAGGGGGAACCGCACGAGAATCTCAACGGCCTTCTCAAACACGCACTGCCGCTGCTGCTTTTCATTTCTACGGTGCTCTCGGGCGGAATCTGGTGATAAGACATCGTGAGGGGTTTTCATTCGAGGTTAAAGAATGTGTTAGCTCGTGTGAGCGTATGTGTTTTTGAAAAGAGAGGACAACAATACTCAAATAGGGCAAGAGTCACTCTAATCCGCACGAGATTACCATCTCAAACAAAAACCCAAGGATATCATTATGCCATGAATGTAGTAGCAGAGAAACAAAAGCCTGCGCATTACAGCTAAACAGCTGCCTTTGTTCTCGAGAACATGAATCCTTGGAAGAGGCCAACCAACAAAGCATCCCCATACAGTATTCGAATAGAAACAATACAATTTTCTTACCTGCAGTTTGGAGGTGGGTCTAGTGTTATTTCGGCAAGCTCCTTCTGAATTCTGTAAAACAAATGTGTATGCTCAATTTCCTTTTGTGGGTAAAACCTTGTATTATTAGACTAGAGCCACAAGAGTTAATGAAGGGTTCAATTCATTTATAAGAATATATCCAAATATATGTCGCTGAATAAATGATCAAGTGACTGGTTGTCACATTTTATAAAATTGCCAGCCCCCTAACAAAGAAGGCAGAAACATAGCCACGGGGCAAATTCACAGCAATGCAAGTCAACTGAATACAATGAGGTGCGCTAGGAATGATATCTGTCACTTTGCAAACTACATTCTCTATCATTCGAAGGTATCGCAATAAGCAATATTGATGACAAACTAAAGAACAACCTGTTTGGCGATATGACTTCAAGCAGAGGCAGAGGGTGAACGCTTCAACGTTGCCCAGGCACTTGTCCCAGAAGTGAATTACCCAAACAGAGTAACAACAAACAAGACAGCAAATGATGATAGACTCAGAAGGACGATTGAGGCCATCAATACAAATGTTTTGCCATTTATTTCATAGGCGTCCGTCAGGGGGAGAACAGCGTGGGGCGCCGTCTACTAATGGCGACATAAACGCAGCGCCGCTGACAACAGAGGGCTGTTCAGCATTATGGCCTTCATCACTTGCAACCCGTAGAGAGGCAAGTGAGTGCCGCACATACAAAGACTTTCGGAACGCCACAAGCTGCTCTGAAAGGCTGTGGCCTCAGTGAAACTCTTTTGTAACTGGTTGCGTAATTGTGTCGGCACCTTGTGTCGAAGAAAATAGGTGCTCCCTCTGCTTGGTGGGGTTCTGTCCAAGACACGCATTCATTGGAATCAACCCATTTACTGCAAATGTTGCCGGGGTAATTGATTTCCCTGTTGACATAGACTCTTTACTCTGTGCTGCATACGAACTGTGGCTTACGGTATTCTTTGCTCATGGGTTATCTAGGGTTTAATCAGTTGGCCTTCTCACCCTGCAGACGACCTATACTCTTACCACGCTGCCCTAGATGACTCCTGTTCACAGTTAACATTAATTCTGGATTGGTAACCATGGCAGTCCTGTTCGGCTCAGCGCCATTCAGAATGAAGCCTTCCACATGAAATGGTCTTGTGGTACCTATGATTAGGAGGCCGGTGCCAATGGGACTTGTTGGCTGTCTACAACTTCACATCCCCTTGAGGGCAAGGGAGAGGCCCCAAACACTGCCTGCATAAATAGCATTACCATGAGTCAGATGAGCACTTTACCTCTTGGCACTGGTCGAGAGTTTGGCAGCAGTTTTACTTGAAATCTTGGTCTCCTTCTTTTTGGGCTGTGCTTGTTCCCGCTCCTGTTCAGGTGGTGCCGATTCTCTTTGTTCAATATCCGAGCTTCCCCCACTGGTGCTGGGGCTATCGTCCGGTCTCTGCACTTCACTGGACATCTTGGCCCTAAAAACGGGACGTCACACTGTGTAATGCACCTTTCACAGGAGTGGCGCATATACAACTGTCAATGTCATCTCAGTAAAAGACTGCTTTTAAGTTGCAGAATTGGTGAAAATGGGATTTTATCTTAATTATTGAGTAGGGTTTCTTGAAAGGTGTGATGGAATAAAAGCATGAAAACAGGTGGGAAGAAGTTATATATCTAGATATCCATTTTATGGAAAAGAAGGTATAGGACTGAACAGATAAGTAATTTGTATAGCTATAAACTGTGCTACACAAAATTTAAACAGCTTTAGTGTGTAGAATTAAATCGGTTGATCCTACTCATTCATAAAGAGCATTAGCCCTACCCCTTAATGAATAGAATCAGGGGTATGATAAAGGCAAATGCGATTAAACCACCTGAACATGTAAATGACATGTAATGATAAAAAGAAGGGCGCTGTAACTATTGACAATCTAATATGAAGAGTGGGAAAGCACAATAAAAGGGCCATTCCCTTTGACCTGCAACTGATCATTAAGTGTACTTAAAAAGACCAATGTCATCTCAAAATCGGATAAAAACATGCTGTAATTCATGTCGAGTTTAATCGTGGCTGACAATAGAGCGATCATAAACATACCAACATAAACATACCAGATTAGCATAAATATTTATACACAAAATGTGTATAGTCTACCGGATTTGTTGATTTATTGAACAGTTACTCCATAGGTGAAGTAAAACTATAGTGCTCAATCGCTTGTCTTTCCCGGGGGCGTTCCATGATGAGGACATCAGCACTAAAATGTATCAATTCGTCCAACACATGTATCGACTTGCGACAAGGCGTACACAATGGATATGATACTTTTTATTGATAGAATACAAATCGAGGAGCTGGGTATATTAAGATTAAGTAACACCCAATGTATCTTATTTACAAGCACGACATCCTATTGTTTGATTAGGTCAACAGCACGTATACACTTCGGTGGGAAATAAACCATGACAGCATGGAGCAGTCAAATACGAAATTATGAACATCATAGCCTCACAGAAGAAAAGTAAGATTCTGTCATGCCCTGCTATAGGGTATTTAAATCTAAAGGCCTCAACGTAAAAAAAAAACAAAAAAAAAACAAGACGAATACGCAGAGAGCACGGTTGGCCGGGATCCTCCAAACCAGGCAACAAGAGCAGGTCGAAGCCAGTCGACGCAAGGGCCATATAAACTGCTGGAAAATGTGTGAATCCTCAAGGTTTCTCGAGTGTCCACATTGTGCATTGAGAGCACTGCCCCTAGCTAAGCACAAAGGGAGGCACGTCCCACATCCCCCTCATTGGAAAACGCCACTTTCACGGGACATTTACTTACTTTCGGTGTACTAACAAGGCACAGTTAATCGCGTGTTTCAATATTACCTGCAGCTGACCGTCGATGTTGTTTTCAATATTATAATCCCAAGTGAAAAGTATATCCTCACACGGCCGTCTGCTCGCGCTCGTGTCCTTGCTATTTAACTGGAGGTAGCAACAGAAAAGCGATTACAGAAAACTGAGGCAGCCGGACCGCCTCCACGCGCGCTCCCATATAGCGCGCTCTGCTCGTTCACGGTTCATGGTCTTTTTCTAGATGGAGACAATCTGCTCATTTACAGTTTACCTTGGTTGTTTTCGTTAGAGCACAATTTGGATTTTTGACGTGCCCAACGTGCAAAAATAAAAGTCGAAGCTCCATCTGTTCTATGACTTTAAATAGCAAGAAACAATTTTTTTTCTTTTCACATTAATGTTTTAGGTAATTCTATCAAGCTCATAATACACAACTTTTTAAACCTCTCGAGAGCAGAACACCTATGATGGACTTATGGAAGTTACTGGAAGTTTCTACAGGGATACATACATTGGTACATATTAGGTCTTCAGTAGTCTTCAGCATTACTGGCTCCAGCAGTAATTCAACCCTGTACCCGGGAGGTATAAGCTCCAGGCTGTAAAGCTATGCAGGACCATGTGTGGTTGATGGTTGATTGAGGTGTGTGTTTGTGTGCGTATATAAGGGAGGGGTGGGTAAGCGGAGGCGGGAGAAGAAAGAGCTCTATTTTCGTGTGTGTGATGTGTAGTCAGTGATAAGAAAAAGGCTACAAGCAATTTGTATTGAACAAAAACAAATTGCCATGAAATGTAATATCTTGAGTTTCAAATGTGTAAAAAAAAAGTCTATGACCCCCAACAACAATCTTTTTTTTGTAGCCTACTTTCTGGCTCTTTGGTACCCCAGGGAAAAACACTAACTCCCAGACTGCACTCAGGAAACAAGCGTTGGTTCCGTCCTTTAGAAGGGAATGAC
>JAVQIZ010204303.1:0-12598 GCA_036023535.2 Galaxias brevipinnis
GTGTGTGTGTGTGTGTGTGTGTGTGTGTGTGTGTGTGTGTGTGTGTGTGTGTGTGTGTGTGTGTGTGTGTGTGTGTGTGTTGCTCCTATGTGTGTACTGTGAGTGGGTACGTCGTGGCATAAATGGAGAGCCGTTGATGGTGGATACAGGCAGCACAGTGGTGATTAAGTAAGGGGCAGGCCATCACTCACACACCCTCAAATCACTCCTTCTCTACCAGATATTGACAACCTGAGAGAAGGATGATGCCCCAAAGGAGGGGCTGAGAAAGTGGCCTCCACTTGGATTCAGTGGGTTAGAGTCCACCCTCACTGCCCGATCAATTCTCTTCCTCTCCCATGACAGTGCTAAGCTATATCATTTTTTCAGTTCCTAGTGTTATTCATTCTTCAGGTCAATGCGTAAAGGTTAGATACAATCCCTGTGCTTTAGTTTACACTGTGGTCGGTGGAGTCTACTTCTCTGTTACAGCGTTAATGTGAAATATGTCAAAACACACACTTTTTAATGTTGCGTCACATTGTGAGAAAGGAGCATTGAGTTGTTATGACATCATATGTTACTGGACATGTTAATACTGCAATGTGTAAACCAGTGAGTTGCTCTAGTCTAGGTCATTGTTTAAAGTGTGACCTTTTCCAATGCACTGAGAGGAACAGACCAGGATGTCTGATCTGTGTTTTATCTCCAGGTATTACACCAAACATTCCCCCAGCACACGTTCCTGATGAATGGACTCATTCACGGCGTTAAGGTAAGACAACACACAGACACACACACACACTCACACACAGATTAGTGACTTCCCATGGGTCTTGTGCGCCACCTGTTTGTTTATCGACCGGGGAACAGTGGCGTGACGACCTCATCTAGTTGTCAGGGTTACATTTTAATCTCGAGCGCACACGTTTCGTTTTATGGCAAATTTGGTTTCTGCTCAAAGGTTACTGTGTGGATCAGATTTCAGTGGCGGCGTACAAGCGATGCTTGTGTGAATCGTCCTGTCCATGAGTGTGAAACTGAAGCACCGCTGTTGTCTTCTTTTAAACTGTAGCTGATTAGTTATTCATTTACCATGTTCAGCTCCGCAAATCTCCTCTCTCTCTCTCTCTCTCTCTCTTTCTCACACACATACTTTCAATGACCATCTGTCTCTCTCTTCACCTCTCTTCTCTCCTCAGGGCCTGTTATCGTTTCTGAGCGCTCCTCTGATTGGAGCTCTGTCAGACGTTTGGGGACGCAAGTCCTTTCTGCTGTTAACGGTTTTCTTCACCTGTGCTCCCATCCCCCTGATGAAGATCAGCCCATGGTGAGACATGCGCCATGAATGAAACAATATGGGGTTTCAAGTGGCTGTCCATTTGGGGAGGCATTGCCTTTGTGTGGTGAGGTGTTGTCTTTGTTTCACACCACTTGAAGAAGGCCCCTTATGGCGAGGCTTTAAGCCCTAAGTGGATTGTCTGTGATGGATCAGTTTGCATCCGTTCAATCACGCCTCATCACTAAGCCATTTAAGCCTCGATACTGTTTACTAGAGCTACTTTAGGTGAATCCCACAGATGTGAAGCTAGCCAACTCTTCAGTCACCTCCCTGACCCTGTCTCTCTCTCTCCCTCTACCCCCACCCTCCGGTCCCCTCAAACCCCATCCAGGTGGTATTTTGCGGTTATCTCCATGTCCGGCGTCTTTGCCGTTACCTTCTCTGTGATCTTTGCTTACGTGGCAGACATCACGCAGGAGCATGAGAGGAGCACGGCATACGGTTTGGTAAGGCCAGTGCTGTGTTGATTTAGTTTTTTTTACAGGAAAGTCAAATATGTGTATTCGTGTTTTTGATTGTGTTGGTTTATTTTTGTTACAATTACATGAATTCTATTTCCAGTATTTGCACAGTCTGGTCGTCATGAATGAAGTGCAACGTTTCCCCAGCCTGACCTCTACGCCCAATCTCTTTACCCTCTTTCCTCTCATCCCGATTCCCCTCCTTCCCTCCCTCAGGTGTCGGCCACCTTTGCGGCCTCCCTGGTGACCAGCCCGGCCATCGGGGCCTACCTGTCGGTGACCTACGGGGACACCCTGGTGGTCATCCTGGCCACGGCCATCGCCCTGCTGGACATCTGCTTCATCCTGGTGGCCGTGCCCGAGTCCCTGCCGGAGAAGATGAGGCCGGCCTCCTGGGGCGCGCCAATATCCTGGGAGCAGGCCGACCCCTTCGCTGTGGGTTTTGGGAGTTTTTGGTTGTTCCTCTGCATTTTGCCCGCTCTCGGTGGATTTACAAGTGTAGATAGTGTAGTTTAAGGCCTTTTTAATGGCAATCCAAAGCCACCCCATACGCTGGTCATACACTTCACCCCTTTGGTTTAGATGTGCCTGATGAAATGATGAATGTACAATCGTTTCATAGGGATATTTTTGCATGTGTCTTTGAGATGAGAAAAAAATAGATTGTTAAAGAGAGAGGATCTTTCTAGGATGGCTTTTATTACAACCTATCAAAAAAAAGAAAAGGCCGAAACGTTACCTTACGTTACATCGTCTCTTCGTCCCCCTCTCCAGTCTCTGCGGAAAGTTGGTCAGGACTCCACAGTGCTGCTCATCTGCATCACGGTGTTCCTGTCCTACCTCCCCGAAGCAGGACAGTACTCCAGCTTCTTCCTCTATCTCAGACAGGTACAACACTGTCTCTCTCTCTCTCTCTCACTCTCTTTTCATCTCCTTTTTCTCTCTTGATAAGTAAACTGATGAATGATTTATTGTTATCATTGCAACTAGTTTGTCTATACACGTGCGGTCTGTTGCCTTGCCTTAGCTGATTCCTGTGGTAATGGGCCCGTTCACATGTTTTGTTTGTTTTACGTTTTCTCATGATGTGTTTGCCTCTGGGAGGACAACAGGAATGTAGGGAGCTTTTCTTTGATAGGAGTCCAGACTCCCAGTAGGCTTGTGGATAGGCTCAGGCATGTATCTCTTGCATATACAGTGGTTTCAGAAAGTATTCAGACCGCTTCACTTTTTCCACATTTTGTTACATAACAGTCTTATTCTAAAATGTATACAATTGTATTTTCTTCTAATCACTCTACACACAATACCCCATAATGACAAAGCAAAAACTTGTTTGTGAAAATGTGTTTACATTTATTAAAAATGTATGAACTCAGATCCCATTTACAGAAGTATTCAGACACGTTTCTCTGTGTAACCTGGCTTTGAGATGGCTTATTTTGGTCAAAATTAGTTTTATTGTTTAAAATAGCAGCGCAGCAGCAAGTTTCTAGCCATGAGAAATGCATGAATTTTTTTCAATAGGTGTGGTAAGAGATGTTCGTAAGGGTGGGAGCCTTTAGCTAATACACCAGGGTGGGATCCTTAAGCTAATACACCAGGGTGGGATCCTTTAGCTAATACATCAGGGTTCTCCTCCTTCCTCAAACAGCTGCTTGAATCTGTGGTGCCTGGTAAACATGGCCTAATCTTGGTTCCAGCGTCAAGAGAACTAGTTAGGCCAGTCTGACTCCACACACACACACACACACACACACAACTACACGTAGCAGCACTCAAAGTACAATCTTACACCGCTTTCAGCCTTCCTTATTTGTTCTGAAATACAAATATTCCTAGGGTATAGTGTTTTTCCACACACCTACCGTAATCACCTTTGTCCTGGTACAGCCCCCCACCCCCTTACTGCCTACATATACATTTCTCTTCGCCTATTGTCAATTCCACACTAATCTCCCAGCAGCTGTTTCCCTGCTCTGGACCAGTAGAGTGAGACAAAGAAAGGCAACGTTGAACCTGAACTCACCAGAGAGACCAGAAACAGGCCTTGTGCTATTTCAAGGATTTTTTTTGTAAACAGCCTTATTATAACATGAACAGCAAGTTGTCACCATGGTCGTTTCGAGTCTAGAGAACATGTGAAATAATTTTTTTTGTTTTCTTTGTGTGGCTTTGGATTGTCTTGCGTGGCCTTCGCCTGTGTGACACATTTTCTTGTCGTTAAGGTCATACGCTTCACCCCGGAGACGGTGGCGGCCTTCATCGCTGTGGTGGGAATCCTCTCCATACTAGCCCAGGTTGGTCAACAACTGCTTATTATAATAGAACCAACTGATAGCACGCGCTTTGTTTCCATGGAAGTCGTCTCCCATTTGATTCATAGTCCATGTCGCAGTGCTTACGTACAGAACAGTCGGATGTCACTCGCCGCTGATCCCTTATGACCTCAACTCTGCCCAACATGAAATTAAATTATAGACCAGTTTATGCAAATCATTGTAGAGTGATGTGTTTTTTTGTAGCTGCAATATAAATAGTGTCAAAAAGGCTGGCAGACTGTACCAATACAATGTGCATGCACACAACCTTTCCTATGGTATGTTTCAGCCTGAGCAATTACCTGTTTGTGTACTACATTAATGACCTGTGTGTGTGTGCGTGCGTGCGTCGTATGTTAGACGGTGGTACTGGGGATCCTGATGCGCTCCATAGGGAACAAGAACACTATTCTGCTCGGCCTGGGCTTCCAGATTTTGCAGCTCGCCTGGTACGGCTTTGGCTCCCAGCCATGGTGAGTAGCACGGACACACACACACACACACACACACACACACACACACACACATACATACATACATACATACATATATACATCCTTCAATTCTCCCCATCTCATCTCATTTTCGGGATTCTATTGTTTGAGCACACTCACATTGTGTAACTGCCTGTTGTACTCAGTCAGATCACCAGAGGGCAGCACAACCTTGTCAAAGCCATGAGCAGCCGAGGGCAAGGGCTTTGCACAATAGGTCATGTTGTGAAGCTCATTCCACACGAAGTTAGGTTGAGGACAAAATGGCTTATTTAGCCAGTGAGAGGAGTTGTTTTGGCCCTTGGGAAATCAGGTCTGCTTGTTCTGCACTGAGATAGAATGTTTTTGCTGTTGGTCTTGGCTGACACAAGCTGTTAAAACAAGTCCATAATGTTGTCCTGTCGTGTGATCCCGGTGGCTTGGAAGATTTACATTTTCCCAGAACAACTCTGGGTTTATGTTCTCTCTGGTCAGTGCCGCTCTGTCACCAAAGCTGGGCACTTGACCAAAGCTCAAGTCGTACTCGTTAAGAGTTTACCTACTTGCAGGGGTTTGACGTTGATACTGTGGGAGAGCTAAAACGAATGCTTGCAATGAGGAACCAACGTGGACCAGGGTATATCTGAACATGTTCTCTGTTTCTCTGAAGGATGATGTGGGCAGCGGGAGCAGTGGCGGCTATGTCCAGCATCACCTTCCCCGCCATCAGCGCCATAGTGTCCCGTAACGCCGACCCCGACCAGCAAGGTGAGCTGGAGACGAATCATCTAAAAGTTCATGGTCGTCAAGTTTTTATTCCGCCTAAACTGACATGACCAGACATGGATTCTGTAGAGAGACACGTCAATCCTGCAGTTTAAACGTTAACCTAGAATATAAAATGTGCTTCCCTTCACTTTCTACATCTCAAAGTTATCATTTTGCATTTTTTAGTGAACTTCCTACGTTACCTTTGAAAGGGATGAAGCTAATGTCTGGGTGTGTGTGGTGTTTGTCCAGGGGTGGTGCAGGGCATGATCACAGGGATCCGGGGCTTGTGTAACGGCCTGGGTCCAGCCTTCTACGGCTTTGTCTTCTACTTGTTCCACGTGGAGCTGAACGAGGACGGCACCAAAGCAGGCAAGCCCAACCTCGGCAACCCTAGCGACGAGGTGAGGGAATTGTAGAATGCGAATGTGTGGTCCTATATGTTGGGCTCTATAAAATGTCCCATGCGTTCTCCCATCACCCCATTAAGCCCCCTATCGCCACAGTTCTCTGTAACCCTAACCACCACCATCTCTCTGGTTTTGTCTCTCTCGCTCTCGCTCTCTCTCTCTCTCTTTCTGTCTCGTTCTGTCTCTATCTGTCTCTTCCTGTCTCTTCCGTGCCCAGAGTGCAATCATCCCTGGTCCTCCGTTCCTGTTCGGAGCCTGCTCCGTGCTGCTGTCCCTCCTGGTGGCGCTGTTCATCCCCGAGCACACAGGCCCAGGCGTCCGGCCCGGCGCCTACAAGAAGCACAGCAACGGAGCCCAGAGCCACTCCCACAGCCCTCAGGGCAGCGGTGCCGAGGGCAAGGAGCCCCTACTGGAGGACAGCAGTGTATAACCTCAGCTCAGGGGCACAGGGACACACACCCTCCACCTGCCCCGACCCACCCCCGTCTCTCTTTCTCTCTCTCTCTCTCTCTCTCTCTCTCTCTCTTTTTGCAAAGACAGACACGCCTTACACTCGCACGCACCAAGACACACTGTGTGGGTTCTTTTTGCGAGTGTAGAGACAATGTGTTGGCTGGTTGTGATGGCGTGTCAGCTGCACAGTGTGGACCGGGGGCTCCCGAGCAGACTGTTTTTAAAGCATGGCGGTGCGAGGACTTTGATGGAGTCCTTTAGAGAAAGAAAAACACTGTGTTTGAGTTTCTTTGGACTGCTGTGAAGAGGAGTGTGTGCGTGCGTGCGTGCGTGCGTGCGTGCGTGCGTGCGTGCGTGCGTGTGTGTGTGCGTGTGCGCGTGTGTGTGCGCGTGTGCAGTTGGGATGGCAAGTGACTTGACTGGACTAAACTCCACCGACCCTCCCTCGGTTTCCGGAGAGCTTACAGGGTGAGGCACCTAGCAGCTCGCCCCTGCACGAAACCCAAGCACACCCCACAGTGTTGAGGTTTGAGTTAAAGGCTATATCTTAAAATTGTTACTAAAGCCCTTTTGTGAGTTTTTGTTTCCTTTTGTTGCCCGTTTTATGACAACGGCTTCTCCCAGCAAGAGGTAAACAATGGTGTGACTTAGTCACGCTCGTCTCAAGCGGCCTTTCACAAACTAACTTCTCTTGTGATGCTACTTGTCGTGACCGGGGTTTTGTCTTTTAAGTCCAAGACAGGAAAGCAGGTCTTCCTTGTGTGTGTTGCAGGAAGATGGGATGACTATACCATGAGGAGAGTCGAGTCTCTGCTGATCAATTCCTCGCAGAGGCCACAAGCTGTTCCCATTGACATGGATTAGTACAGAATTTAAACTTTGGCTTTATTTGTTTTATATTTTTATGGAAAGGCACTGGTCTACTTGAAAACATTCTGAAGACCATTCTTTGGTTTAATATCACTCGCAACCCAGAACATTTTCTTGGGTATGAAAGAAAAAGACCACTTAATTTTGCCAGAGACGTTTTCAGTGTTTCCCGGCCATTCTTCAGACAAGCAGTACAGTTTGAGGTGCATTTTTTCTTTTCTGTGTTCACACTGAAGGCTAATTGTGCTTCAAAGTTTTTATTCAGAAGACAAAATGTTGCCTTCAAGTGACTTGGTCTATTGACATTACGTAACCTGTATGAAGACTGTGGTCTGAGAGGGGCTCTGTAATCTATTGCTATCGCTCCCATCGGAGCCTTAAGATACATTTGATTCCTCTCTTGCGTAGTTTCTTTCTTTGTCTCACGCTCTAGTCCTCCTTTCTGAAGTTTGACTAATTTTGAGTTCAAAACGGGGTTGGTAGAACTCGTAGTTTCCCACCTCTGGACCACTTAGAGCTGAAATACTGGTATCCATGTGAGCACTGGCATACATTGTTACTAAGATGTCTTTGAAATAATATCATTATGTTCAATACTATAAAATATCACTTGCGCTGCTGCCGTAGATTATTCAAGGTTTATTGTAATGTGGTTTAATAGAGAAAATACTGCAGATGTGGTGTTTGGATAGTATATTGACTGTAAAATGGTTTAGCCTGAAGAAACATTTTGAGTTCCCATTTTAAAAGCAGTAGATGGGGAGGAGGGGGCGAGGGTGCAGGTCTGGAATAAAAGTTCAGTTATGGATCAATGTCTGAATAAGACTGCTAAGGAACTTCAGATACTGTATTAGCTAGCAGTATACCTTTGCTGTTGTACTTTTGAACACTTTTTTTTTTTTTTTTAATGAGCCTCAAGTGCATTCGATTAACCAAATCACGACCTGAAATGGATGGACGGTGGCTTTGAAACTGTACAAGGTCCGAAGTTTCCTTGATTTATATTTGTGCCAAGCTTTTTTTTGTTTATTTCTTTTTTGCAAGTTTTGTGTGACTACTTTTGTGTCTTTTGTTTGGTTTCAAATATTATTTTCAAGTGCTATTTTTTATGGCTTTTTAACACTCAGACCAGTTATTTTTGTAGGATTCTTTCAGGATTGTGGCTAGTTTGGAAATTCATCAAATGTCCAACCTTTTCTTGTGCAAAGATATTTCACCTTGTTTAATTACATTTGACGTTTTACTGTTTTTCACTGAATTCTGTCAAAAGAGGATATAACTTGTGTCATTGAATGTTCCAAGCAAAGCTATCTGTGTTGAGATACCAACCAAGCATACCATATTATAGTTATTGAACATGCCTGCCATACGAAGCATAATTTCATATGAGGGGATGGTGGACTTGAGGCCATTAACATTTTATTTTAGTTTTCCCTTTTACTTAGAATATTGGACCAACGTATAAGTAAACAATCCTACATTGGCTAGCAAAGACTACGCATCAGCTCCACATACACCGATGTCGTTTCCGGGCAGGTGGCCCTAAATGTCCAAAACCATCTAAGAGTACATATGTACAGTAAATGTATATATGTGTGTTTAAGAAGATGGCCACATATAGGTTTATTAGTAGTAGTAAAGGTGCAGTTACACAATTCTCTCCCGCTAGCCACTCCTGTTTTGAGTACAATGTGGTTTGTGGCCTGGGCCCCCTCTGTGTGCCTAAAATTAGCCAAGAAATTAGGATGGCAACATGAATAAATAGTGGATATTATGTAAATATGGAAAAACTAATGACAAACTATTTATTAAAGGTTTATTGTACATTGAGCTTCCAGTCTTCAGTTTCTTCATTTTGATTTGTTGTGTGGTTGCCAGGTGTAACCTTCTACCTGCAATGTTTTCTTTTGTAAGCTTAGGTGATGTCATCAGGTAGTTTGCATACCCTTACTCTGTGAGTATTTCGATACTGACTGTAATATTGACCACTATCACTGAATAATGATCCAATACATAAACAAAACAATACAAAACATTATTCCACATATCTGTTGCATAATAGGTTTGTAGTATGTACCACTTTTAGGGTTACCATGGTCAGTATGCTTTCAAAAAACCTTTTACACGCTTGCACAGCCTTTTTCTCAGAAGGGGGACTGTTGTCATGTCGGCCACAAAAACAATAGTGGAGCACTTACCTGAAATTTAAAGGGTACATTTCTACAGATCTTCCTAACTTAATTAATGGGTGTGATTCTGTTAGTGATACTATGGGCCTACATCCCTCCCAGGTGTCTAGTGAAATATGTTGATGTAGGCAAGAGTCCTAAGTGGAGCAGCAGGTGTTTTATAGTCTTAACTGGGGATGGAAGAGATAGTAATAAGTCTTAGCCTTAATCCTTGGCCATTGTTTCCTAAGACAGCCTTTGATGGGGCCAGTCTGCCATATGGTGTCAGTTATGATACACTTATCAGCACAATGGGTCAGTAATTCATTTCAGTCAGGATAATCACCTTAAACATGCCAGGGTATTCAATGTGCATTGTTTTCTCTGTCCAATGTGTCCATCAAGAGTATATTTAGGGGCACCTACAGGGATCAATTACGGCACAGTGCTGTTAGCTGTTTTTTCAACACACAAAAAAAAATCATTTGACATTGAATAGAATAAGACTGCTAAATCAACAATATAATTTGATGGAGCAGGAAGCACTTGTGGGAATAGCAGTGTTGCTTTCATGTCTCATAGGTATTTCTGGTAATCTATGTAATTGCATGAAGCATGCTGTGTGTTAAGTACATTACTACTCATTAATGTATAACAAACCAGATTAGCCCCGGTTACAAGGAATCAGTACTGTTTCAACAATAAGAAACGTTGCAGATAATTTCGTAAATGATTTTTAAGAAGCTTGATGTTGTAAGTTTGGTATAAGTGTTTTGAAGGGGAAAAGGCATGCCTGCCTATTGTTTATTTGTGTGTTTCCATGTAAGGAGGAAAAGTGAGCTGGGTGGCCCTAAACGCTCACTACGCAAGTTGCGTAGGGCCTAACAAAATTACGCAAGGGTTCGGTGTCAAAGTGAGTGTCAATGTTTACAGCTTGATGAAAAGATAAAACAAAATTATCCTTCTGGTCATGGAAAGAGAAAAATAAATACAGGAGTGAATTGTGGGAACAGCAATTAGGTGAACTTGTGTTTTCTCCTCCAAGTTTGATGTCAGCAAATAACAGTAACGTCAAGTTGATGATAAGAGAATAATTGTATGATTTTGGTTGGTTCCATTGAAATATTCATGAAGTACATTATTTCTCACGTTTGTATTTTGAGTTTATCTCTATAATTATAATAGTTATATTTTTTTAAGTATTGTTTGTGCATTGCCAGTCAGGGGTGCCAATCATTTTGGAGCCCACTGTATATCAGCAGCTATAGTCTGTGTTTACATTGCATAGTCAAAGCTAATTGTATAATATTATGGGAACCGGACCAATTACTAGTCAGCAGAACCAAAGCTTAGTGTTATATTTTATTATTTTCTATACTATCTATATTTTGTTCATGCTTATATTCACTTATCTTAAGATTCTATAAAAAATATTCCAATAAATATTGTTGGTTTATACCACATTTGGTTCTGTACTGGGGTGTCTGGTATGACTGTGTGGAAATTGGCAAATGGTTTATGTGGCTCATGGGTCAGGTACAAGGGCCCTTTTGCTGAATTTTGCTTAGGGTCCCAGGGAGGTCAGGACCGGCAGAGTCCATTAACTTCAAAAAGCCACTGTATCCATCAGCCAGTGTCATATCTAAAAAATATTGTATTTTTGTGCACTGGAAATGACAACAGGAAGGAATCTTTCTTTAGAACGGGACACCTTGGGCCTACACGTCCCTCTGGGAAGGGGAAGTCAGCCCAAGTGGCGAAGCATGGTGGCGCCATGGAAGAGCCCTCGGATGAATCACCATTGAACTTCATTGTTCTGGCCGTCAAGCTACTCGTGTGAAAGGATATTTTAAACTAACCTCTGCCGCTCTGCCTGACTTCTTTCCCATGTTCTATATGTAGAAGATCCGTGTTCCCCGGGCAAGACTTCCAGGAACACGCGATAGACCATGAACCTGGGGATGGGTGTGCGCTGCTGTTTCGGCTGGTTTTACGAACGAACCAACAGACCTCTGTGACACCAGACCTGACTTTTTGTTCCAACTGTCAACTTGGTACCTCGAGAGCAAATCTACCCATTAGAACACACCTCCCCCTATCTTTAGATAACTTAAAAAGGCGAAGACTTTATGGCACTGTGGATGTGGAACAACTAAACCAAAGCCAGGTCTACATCAGATCATAGACGTTACGATAACAGAGTGACTAAGGCCTTTTGCTCCACAGTTATCTGCATGAACTCTGCCCCTGTTGTTTTAGTTGTCATGTACAAACAGGGTGCTACCTATATGATTACCACCATGAAGGAGTAAGGGGAAGGTTTTATGGCACTCTATAGTCTCAAATAAGGCAAGTCTAAAAGTGTGGCTCCGACTTGGGTGATAAAAGCAACTTAATAATTCCCATTATGTTTTGCAGATTTCGATTCTACATCATTAGGTGAGACGAGAAGTAAGTTCAAACTAAAAAATATCAGACAGCGACCTGTCCAATCTGCTGCTCGACCCATGTCAGTCCCTTGTCCCCCATCTGAACCATGCTTGGACATTGGCCCTGTGGCCTCGTCGTGCATGCTGTAATGGGATTGCAAAGAACCCCCCTGAGAGACGCCAGGATCCAAGGCTCTAACCTTTCTCCCTCCACAGGAGGCCCCTGGAACCGGATCAGGGCTGGCCGGATTAGGAGTCAGAGCTCAAGAAATAGACCCCCTGACTCCAAAGGTACAGGCAACAATGCCAGCATTCAGGTCATGTGTTTCTCTGTCATTTGTTTTTCCTTCATTTAACATCAATAATACATCAATAGTACTTAGCAGTAATAACTCTAATCTTCTCAAAGAGCTCTTAGAAAACATTTTACAGCATGGCAAACTACTGTTTTCTGTCTGTATACCTGCCATTATTATATTAAAATTAAGAATTTACAAGTCAAGGAAATCAAGGAAGATGGCAAGTGTCAAATCTAAAATAATAATCTGACATGGGGACTGTTTTTTGCACATCCTAAGGGGTTGATTTTTACTGCTATTCCTGAATAAAGTGCTTATATGTCTGTCTTCAGGTATTTTAATGTGCTTTCGGTGTGTTTGGAATGTTTTGATATTTAGCATGTAAATTCAATGGTTGTTTTTTTATTTCTATTTTGGTGACCAATGTCGTTTTAAAAATGTATTTTCATTTATATCTTCGTTCATTTAATCTCTTATGTTGCATACATTTAAATAAATTAAAAAAAATATATATATACAGTGAAGAAAAGAAGTATTTGAACACCCTGCTATTTTGCTATTTCTCCCACTTAGAAATCATGGAGGGGTCTGAAATTTTCATCGTAGGTGCATGTCCACTGTGAGA
>JAVQIZ010204309.1:0-24144 GCA_036023535.2 Galaxias brevipinnis
ACACACTCACACACACACACACACTCACACACACACACACACACACACACACACGCACACACACAGACGCTTAAAGCTGTCCATCAGTGTGTATTGTTTCTCTTGTCATTTCATCATGATTACCAGTTCCTTTCTAAATTGGAGTTTTTATGTCCAGTGCCGGTTGGTCAAACCCCATCCATGCGTCCGTGTTCTCAGCACAGCCATTGTACATTTTCATTTCGCTGGTTTGGCTTGTACTGCTCATAAATCCAAAAGCATACAGGACAAAGGGCTCTGTCCTTGACTGAGAGATCAGGGATGAGACAGTAAGTGGGAGCAAGGTGATACAAGGTGGACATAGTAGGTCATTGGAAAGGAGAATGACAAAGTGGAGCCCACGGTAAGGAGGTCCGGCTTAGTGTTTGGGGGTTATGAGGAGGTGAGTGAGTACAAGGGAACAGAGGTGGTATCGTAGGCCCTGCTTATTTAGGAGACGGAAAAACAAGGGAAGGGATGTCGGTGTCGGGGTTAACGGGAGGATGAAAGGCAGTGAGTCAGAAAACAAGAGCAAAACAAATCTGTGATGTGGAACTTGGAAACAGCCACTCCAGGGGGATTAATGAGGAGTAGGAGGCTGTGAAATTACGTGGCCTTTGAGTGGGGAGAATGGCCCTAGCGGAGCATGGCCCTGAAATGAGGTGAGACAAACTTCACCTGATCCACAATTAACAGCGTCACGGGTATGGGTGTTGGGGGTTCACAGCAGGGGAGGGAAAAATCACAATTTGCTTTATGGCATTTATTATCTCTAAAAGGGGCCACCATGAGAAACTTGGACCCATAGATGAGCGAATTATTCTATTGTTTATCGCAGCCTGAAAAACCAGAGGGACGAAAAGAATTATATACACAGGTGTAAATAGAGACAGGAATAAAAACAACAACAGAGTAAAGAGTGATTGAGTGGAGGGTGTGGGGGTTAGGGTTAGGAACCTGAACAGCAGCACATATGATTAAAGTGGACTAGGTACCAGGAACACTTGTTTGTGAGGACAATCTTTTTGTGCCTTTGTTGTTTGACGGCCGCCTTTATCTTTGTGTAATTCTCCGTCTGATGAAATGTGTTTAAAGAGATGAATTGGGATCGGAGGAGCCGTCCTGACATGATTATGAGGGATTCATCTGCAGCCATCTGCCACCGTTATAAAAGGGGGGTGTGGGAGGGCTAGCGCAGGGAGAGGGAGAGAAATGCAGACCGTCTGTCGTAAACCCAGCATCACACCAGCCCCTGGTCCACTGTTCTACATGCATTCTTGCTTATTTCAATTAAGTTATCTTAACTAAGCTATCATCCAAGGACATTTAAATGATGCCAAATGCTTTGAAATATTTTAGCTTTTTCCTTCTATATTTTCAATTTAACTGAGATGGATTCAGGGGTATGTTGAAATATTTGGATGTGACTAGAATCTATTTTAATCTGACCCTGGTCCCAAGTAGGCTTGGGTACCTTTATCCACTTTTCAACAGGCCTAGTTGATATGGGAGATCACAGGTCAGAATGGTGACATTTATTTTGGTACTGTGCAACAAATATTTTAATTAAATTATTTGGTGATACTTCCAAGAACGTCTTCTAGGTATGTCCGTTGTTATGCTCTGCGGGGAAATATAACTTACATGTCATATTCACACACCAGTTGGAGAAGAGGGCACACCAGATGGATCCATTGCTCATCGCAACGTCCACTAGCTGTTCGAAAGGGGTTGACTAACAGACTTTGAAGTCATATGTGAAAATCGTCATTTTCTTCCTGGGTATTTTTGAGCCTCTATGGTTAAAAATGGAGCCATTAATCAACACACAGTCCGGCCGTACAATGATCCACAAATCTGAGGGACGAAAACAAATCTCACTCCTTTGTTCATCTATGTAGGATGTTTCTATTGATTATTTACATACAATCATAGTGTTAACTAGCTAGCTGTATAGGAGCTGTAAAGATTTCTCCATTCCAACCTCCACCCTCCTTTGGAAAACTCTGTACAGTATAAATCTATAAGGGATGAACCAATATAAAAAAATGTCCAGGTATGAAGGGACATGTCCCCCCAGCTCTCTTGTGTTTTAACAAAGTGCCTCTTTCATTCCTCCCCATTACGACTCTGCCATCACTTCATATTACAGGTCAACGTCATGGTGCTTAATTCTGTGCCGGCTGCTTGGGGCTCCTAATAACCTGTCATTGAGGAAATTTGAATGTCACACCATATTGTTGGGCCCTAATGGCGGCCGGCAGATCCCCTGATGAGCCGTTTTGGGACAATTACAGCAGATATTCAAATCACAGGTGGGGTATGAAGTGACCCACCTCTCACAGCCTGAATGGGGTTCACATGCATACACACATACTGACAGCCACACACACACACACACACTTACACACAAACACACCTTCGCACAATTGACGTATCTTGACCCCATAATCCACCCGCTCTTGACACATAAAACGAATGCCTCCCTCTCTGCCACTGAAATAGTTTAACTGTAGCCTGATCGCTTTTATTATCCGCCTAATCCAGATATCAGCAATTTCATCAGGCTGGGAAGATATGCATATCATGAATTATTTTGACACTGGGACCTTTTAATTTTCGCCGGCAATATTTCATCCCACCAATCAGTGCCTGGAGTCGTTGTCGTCGGGCGGACGTGGCGGTGTCAGAGGACGAGCCTCCCCCAGTGACTCCAAATCATCCGTGGGCCATAATGAGCTACGGCCACAATTATGAGCTGCCTCTGTATGCACGCATCTCATCAGACCTCCGCCTCTGGGGGGGAGGACTCCTACACACACAAAACACACAAATGCAAATCACATACAACTTCTGGATACAAAAACTCTGTACCCATAAATATATATTCTCTTGGCTTTACAAAATAATGGTCCCATGTCTGGCTTGGCATGACATGAAGGGACTTTAACAAATTTTTTCCTCGTGTCTTCACCCCTCTTCAGGTACAGGAAGAGCATGAACAAAATGATGCTCCAGAACACAGTGTGTGACCTTCTCTCATCCTGGATGTTGACCCCCCATATAAAGTGAGACATTACATCTCGTTATACAACAACACGCCGCTCGCTCTCCACCCGAGATAAAGAAAAATGTCTCAATTAAATCTCCACCATGGCCCTCTGCAAAAGAATTATCACACCACGGCAACGCTGATCGCTGCACTCACACATTCTCAAAAGTTATTTGACATAAATTGCGCGAGTCACATCATTTCCTTCCACACTCCAAGGGGGATTTATGGATGATCCCATTGACTGGGAGCTGAACCTCCAATAAAAATCCTCAAAGAGCCAGGGAATGGGAGATACACGTATCTTTTTGCCATCAGTCCTTCGCTCCTGTACCCAGATTAACCATGCAAATACCCAGGTGCACCAGCGATAGGGATGCAGCAATAATACAAAAATATGCAAGTGGGTGGATATCAATGTCAAGCATTGGGTTGTGTGTAGGACAGGCACTGATTGTGTTTTATCTAAGATGCAGCAATAACAATGGGATTCTCATCCTTGTTTGTGAAGATGAAAGTTTTTGGACAGCTTCTTGCAGGATGTTGCCAGTTATCAAAGGCTTACTACTCTGTTTAACTTAAAGCGTACTTAGGACATAGCCTTTCTGGCTCAAGGATAAATTCCCTCGCTTTATAATACAGCTTAAAAAACTAACTGTTAAAGTAAATTATGACAAACTCGGAAACTAACAAATCAAGTCAAAGTCAACATATAAAGCCAAATTAGCAAAAAAAAGAGAAGTTACCAATTTTTGTACTACATCTCACTGTAACAGTACTGGGTAAATAATTAGACAACTTTAGTAGACACAATATTGTGCTTCCATTTAATGCTTTTTTCACGACTAATACTCTAAATACTCTACCATTTTCCATTCCCCAATCAAAAGAGATTTATAACAACATTATCTGAAACAAAACCTTAATGAAACAATTGTACTTGTAACATAACCCAATCCACCACACAGCCTACCATAACTTGTTAACACAATTATAAATAATTATTTCTTTCATGAATTTTTACAAAACTAACAGATTTACAAATAAACTCTTATCTTTAGTCACAATAAATGTTCCCAGGATTATTTTGTCAGAGTTAGAACCTTACAAAGAGGAATACTTACAATCTGCAATATTATCCGGTAGAAACTATTTAATTGCGCATTTGAACAAAGTAAAATACAGATTGCAGATGGATTGTTAGGGTTTATATTTTACTGTTAATGTTCCATTGTTATTTCCACTCGAATCTAAATTCACTGACTCCCTCTAGTGTTGACATTTTTCTTCAGAAACAGGATCCTTCCTTCTGCTGGAGGTTACTTAAAAAGGATAGGTAATAAGTTGATACATTAATGCTAATTATATTGTCATTTAAAATTATAAACAAGTTCATCCTAACCTATTATTTATCCCACAACTTTATCCCATTAATGTTATTCCACAACAAAGGCGTAGTTCCATTCATTCAGAAAGCTTAATTACTTTCCCGTATGTACCACGCAACCTATGATCAGAGAAATCCAGGAGACTGTTTACGTTCTAATCAAGGTATTTGTCATAGTGACACAAATGGTACAAATATTTTAGAGTTTAATACAAATATATAATTTAACCTAAGAGAGAAAAAAAATGTGACAAAATACATTTTAATTGTGATTCCTTTTAGTTCTTAGTGCAGTAAAAATTGAATTTCTCAAAAACAATTTCAGCCTTTGCACTCTCCATTAAAAACGCAATGCTGTTTAAAACAACCTCGATTAACGTCTGACCAAGGTCCATGTACAATGACAATCAAGCCTACTGCATCCACTGTGGAGACAGCAGCAGCAGCAACAGCAACAGCAGCAGCAGTGGCTCCAGGGCCCTCCAGCTGGGGTTGGCTGCTACTGCCTACACCAACACCAGGGCAGAGGGAGGTGGTGCAGCAGAGAAGGCCACTGCCCAGAGGCTCTTCAGCTTCAGCTCGGCACTTGAGAGGAAAACTGATATATTTGATCCATTTCCACTAAGAACGGTTACTGCCCTTAGCAGGCAAGTCGGCAGCTGTTCCAAGGTGTCTTTTGATGGTGGCCTTCTAATCTAAGAAAAGATATGTAGAACGTACTGATAGAGAATAAGATAGGCTGAATAATGTACCACAGAACTGTCGATGAACATTAAATATAAGTAAAATCCATTTTCATCCATTTAATGATCGACCTCAATAAAAATAATGAATGTTTTCATTTAGTTACCAGAAATAAAAGCCAGAGTCAATATTTTGAGTAAGTTTAATATTGCTAACAGTGAATTGGAACCAACAGTTCTGACATCTGCAACGCATTGTGGTACATTTGAAGGAGATATAGGCTGTACATAAAAGCTGCAATTGCAACTGAAAATTGCTACTCAGCTCTCTTCCACACATTCCGATGTACAAATAAAGTTAAATTGAAAGTCAACTGCATCGCCCTACATATACAAGTAGGTTCACTTTTTAGGAGGCTCTTTAAGGTGTGTGACAAATACTAAAATCAACCACTCATGGCGCAACTTAGACAAATAAGTGACGAGGCTGCGCACATTAAACAAAAAGGGAAACCATGGAGAGTGATAAAACACAGAGGTCTGATCATGGAGAGTGATAAAACACAGAGGTCTGATCATGGGAGATTCTTCATGTAACATACTGGGAACATATGAATCGTTAGGGCTGGTGCTAGGTAACCTTCAGTATTGTGCAAACACCTTACCAATGTCCGCTATCACTGAAAATCATACTAGGCATGCCATTTGTCCACTGACTGTTACATCACCACCACAGTGAAAATACGGGGTTGTCTTTTCACGATACAAATCAATGACACATGCAGATCATGAGATGATAATTTAAAAAGGCATGAGCATGGGTTTACATGCACGAAACAGAATTTTTTTTTTGAAAATCTAAAGATCAATACTGAACTACAACCTTTGATTCTACTTTGGAAGCTATAAGATGGCTATGCATGGTTTTCCATACAAAATATTAAAAAGGAGGGAATCTTAATAAATTAAGAAAGTGACCACTTTAAACTAACTTTCCTTGGAAATAAAGGACTGAGAATACAGTACATCAGACATCATTTACAAAATGTACATATCCACACCCCTGATATATGTATGTGCGCGCTTATTCGTGCAAGCATTGCATCATCATGATCATTTCTTTAAAAGACACTGCTGGCTATAGTGGATCAATGAAACGAGATTCGGCTACAATTGTGAAAATGTCAAGATCTGTATTTGGCAAGCTAGTGGCAATAAAAAACTTGTACATTAACTGAGGATATTTCTCACTGTAGACGACCATAATAGATGTTTATGTAAAATAATCTGTCAGAGAGGTCAAACATGTGCAATCAATGTAGATGGTGTCATTCAATGTATCCCCCATACAACTAAACAATGAACAGGATATGCACATGATATGCAGATATCCTCCTGCAATGTTTTAAGAAATCCAATGACTACAGACCAATGAGGGATACCCTATCAATTAACAAAGCAGTTAATTACTACTATTTAATTTCCCCTTCCTCTATGCTTCAACAGTCCTCTCTAGCTCCATGAGCCCACTAATGTCACCAGGAGCTGACCAGGCCTCTGCCTCTAGCTGGTATCTAGTCTACTGAAACTACGACCATAAGAGAGATGTGCTGAAAGAGACCAGCGGCTGCTGCTGCTAGAACACAGACGTGGTCTCTCACAAGCACTAAAGGAGGTAAAATTATAACTAAATAAAAGTCCCTATTAAGCAGAAAAAGGCACACACACAAAATTAACCAAGCCAAACAAAATAATAATGGTAGCAAGGAAGATCAGCCCACATTAGATGCTTTTAAAGACGCCCAGGATGACAAGTAGGAAAATGTATTAAGAGCTGATCAAATGATTGTTGGAGAAAAGGCTGGGGGGGGGGACATATCAATAGAATGACATAAATGAAAAGAAAACGTAGAAAGTGCCCTCTAATCATGCAACAAAAAAATTATAATACTGTTGAACAAGCACAGCATCATCCTCAGGACCAATAGAACTATTTCAACTCGGCACCATGTTATCTAACAGCTAACTTGTGGATTCCAAAGACATGGACCCAGGTTATGCAGACAAATTACAGAGTCATCCGGTAACATCTTGTGGGATACATATGTAGCCGTTGAGTATATAAGTGTGTAAATACAGCCAGTGGCCAAACGTTTAGCTTGTTACATCATATTTACAACTTAAAGTTTGTAGGTTTGGCAGTCCAGAACATGTTTTGTGCACTAACCCAGTCAATGTGCTTTGCGGCACGGAGTATGAAGTAAAGAAGGGTTGGTTTGATGTGGTACAGAACTTGGTCCAGGGTTGTAGGTGTAAGGTTGGCTGTATTGGTGGCTGTGAGGGAGGTAGGGGCATCGGGGACAGGATGTCATCACCAGTAGAACGAGCGGGACAGGAAGTTTGCAGCAGTGCCGAGCCATCCTACGCCGTCTGTGATGGAGCCCACACGCGTGACAGCCTTCTCTGGATCATGTGACGGACTCTCTTCTTCGGGAAGGTAGTCCGGAATATCTATGTTCTGCTCCACCTCCACGGCGTCATCCTGGAATGAGACCATTCGCTAAAAAGAGGGAAAAAAAGAGCAGGCATGTCACACTGTTACATGAATGGTTAAGCAAAAACAGACCAAAAACACCTTCATGGTAACTGAGGCCCCGACTAAAAAGACTAAGCCAGGCCTGACCCCTGCTGGTAACTATGTGCATGCATCTGCAAATGTGTCAACTAGATTGGTTAATTCCTACTCATTGTAGTACCTCTATTACCTAAATAAATGTTTGTTTCTCGTTTGAGTCTACAAAGTGGTGAATACCCCGAGTTTATGGCTTTTCAAATTATAACAGTTACGTTGTTGTCTGACCTCACCCCAAAACATTGTCATCAGGTGTAAAATGTGATTATGGTTGGGCACAATGCCTATAGGATACGACAAGCTTTGTGTTTCGGGCAGAGATACGTAAGGCATATACTGCTGTTGATTTTGTTTGGGTGTGAGCTGGATAGCTTGACATGATGGGACTGATCATGTGACAGATAGCAAGTGGCCTCCCTGAGGGCTGAGATGTGTCCAGCTAATCGTGTCACTGTGATTAACTCCACCTTCACTGGCATGGAGCGTACTCCTCTTCATAGTGACCACGACTGTTGCAGTGAATAGAATTGCTTCACTTATTTTATTTTTTTTTTAAGAATCATAATGGCTTTTAATTCCTCATCTATTTCTGCTTACCTCTCCTCCATCCTCTGCCTTCAGCACCTGCTTTGCGTTCATCACTTTGGTGGAGTTGATGGCAGTGCCAAGTGCCTGCAGGGAGGTTAACAGGTGCTTTGGCTTTTGCCCTTGATGCTCATTTACAACAATATCTTGAGTAGTAGAATCTTTATGCATTTGTTCTACTTATGTGAAGGGACGTTTATTTTTCGGCTGTCCTGATTTTGGTCCAGGGGCTTACCTCAGCCTTGAGGTCAGAGCGGACCCTGACCACACACCTCTTGACGGCCATCTGAAAGGTGAAGCTAATTACCCCTCGGATCTTCAGCAAGGCATCCTCACACAGACTCCTCCGACTCTGCGACAACAGAGAACATAGTTTTAGATCTGATACGCTAAATATTCACTTCCACCTATATATCAAACATTACAATTCGATTATCATTTCTTTCAGATCATGGGTAATAGCTGTTATCAAAGGTACAGTTGCCAGTGTCTTAGATCCGCCTGATGTAATGTTGGTGCCTAGCAGAGGCTATGTGTCTGTGTGATGTGATGTGATCTGGCCAGGCACAGCCCTCCCATTGTGAAAAGTTCAGGTTCAATCTCAACACCATGCTGTTCAATGGTTGGCATTTACACCAATCTCCCCCAACACCTGACAGACATTGTTACAATAACGTGTCTGCAAAAGCAAATAACAAAGTCAGTCTGTGAATAAAATCTGTAATGCTAAAGGACAGGGATCAATTCTTGACACCATTCTAAAGGTATTTGCTGAATGTATGCACATGGTGCAAACATGTAACCCTACTTACAGAGTCGTCCAGACCGTCAATGTGCAGCACCACAGTTTTGGCTCTCTTGTTGGTGGAGCCCAGGAAAAACTGGGCCTTGCGTCGGCACGAGGCTGCAGCTGCTTCAGCCTGCTCTGCCTCCTCAACACCAGCCGCTTGCAAGATCTCATAGATCTCAGAGGCCAGCAGCTTGGTCTCCCCTGGAGAAGTGCTCCTGTCGTGTGGGGAAGAGCCCAGGGCAGAGGTGATAAAGGGAGGAACAGAGGGGTCAAACACAATCATTTAATCATTGGTTTAATATTGGTATTGTAGGTTATGAAGCATACTAACACTAAAATAACACATTTTATTTTGGTAAACAAAGATATGTTAGCTGTAAAAAAGCAAACAAAACATATAGAATTACCACAAGACCGATTTACACATTTTTGCAGCAGTTCAACAGAGCCCAAGTTTAAATCCCAACACAACAATAGATCCCTCAAAATCTTTTTTGCATCTTCTATCTGCAATTGTGCAACTCTTCTTTGTAGGATAATTACAATGTTCTGGCTCAGGAGACAGTATCTGGCTTGGCCCAGTCCATGTGTCTTCCCGAACCGAGAGGTTGATATTTTTCAAAGGTTGTTGTCTCCTTGACAAACGTTAGAGCTACCCAACACCATAGAGGGTGGTCCGCTGCCATGGGGGCTGCAGAGACGCACTTTGACAGCCTTGTCACCACCTAACCTTTACACTGCAAAAAATAGCCTGCCCGGTTATCAGCCAGACAGTACATTCAACGAGGTCTGCCACTAATCTATCTGCCACTTTGTGTCTCATAACATTTGAAAATGTGCACACTATAGTGTCTAGTACAAGCAGATTTGCAAAGTTCAATGTTCTCTTTGCAGAAAACTATGTCACAGTTAGAGGACAGCAGCTTTCCCTGACAAAGTCACCAGGTCAGAAGTGCCAGGAGTGCCGGATGGAAGGGGGTTCCTGGGATACCCCTGGAGGAAATGCTGTAGATGTCACCAGGTCATCATTCAGAATATAATAACCGGATGGAACACCAGCTGGCTGGCATGGCGTCTGAGCTATGTGAGCAACATAAAAACTGACACAGTGAACATCAGTCTTTCCATTAGACCCAATAGAACCCAATAGCCAATGCTACAGTCAGAGATTATTTGTACAAATATTTATTTTAAACATTTATCGAAAGGTAATACTATCTGACACCAAAGTAGTACTTTGCTTAACCTGCTGTCAGTAGTGAGTCTGAACTTTCTTCAGCCATAAAAGATAAACTGATAAATTCAGAAAAGATAAAAACATTTATCACTTACAGACGGTAGCAATATTGCCATGCAACAAGAGTGTACTATTGATATTACAATAGGTCTATACAATTTGGAGCGGTGCACAGCTTTTTAAAGTTTTTAAACTCTCATACCATCTTAGAAACCAGGATATGCCAGCCATCATCTGCACCATTCAATAGTTATAACAGGCATGAAAAAAAATCCTCCTGAATGAATACCAAATCATCACAACAAGCACACAAGTAATATTTCAACAGCATAAACACGCAAACCCAACAACAAAAATTAAACATGTGCTACAGCTACCCCTGAGTAGATGAAATATCTAAAAAGCAGATTGCATGACAAATATGAAATGCAAAGACAGCAGATTCATTGCTTACAACCCATTCTAATTCAAGATTAATTAAATTTATTCTAAAACAGCAACCTTGGACATCTTCCTGTCAAGAAAATCTGCAGACATTCACACATTGTCTGCTTAAAACAAGAGAAATCCCTGTACCAGGTTTCCAATGGAAAGTGCATGATGAGCATCTGTGTTTATGAGTATACGCTGTGCAATAGCGGTGACAGGGACTCACCTCTGCATGACATTCTGCAGACTCAGCATCATTCCCAGCTCGCCCTTCATTTTCTCTCTGTTCGCTCGACATTCCGCTAGGTAGCGCACCGCCTGAGAGGATAAAAACAACCACTACAATGAAATTCGGGCAAACCATGCCACTTAAGCACAGTTGAACTGTGAGCTGTGTTAGCATTACATTAGCAATACAAAAATATCTGTGAATTTACCAAGTTCACATGATTCACAGAAACAGTTCTATAGAACAGTTGAGATGTTTTGTCCAGCCCATGTGTTTACAAATTGAAAGAATGAGTGACAAGCACAGCACCACATAATTTCAAAACCAAAATCAGACAACAGACGTCCCCATTACCCTGCTGATCTCTCAAAATATGTTGCTGGGTAAATGCTGCGTGAATTCGACAAATGTGTCTGCCTAGGTCTGGGACACAGTGGGAGGGACTGCCCTTTGTGGGTCAATGTAACCTGTTCTGACAACACTGGATGGCAGGGGGAGGCCCTTGCATGATTGTGTACAAACCATAAAATATTCTAAGAATGTTGACTGAACAACAACAAGATAACTAGCTAGCTACATTAATTTAATATGCTTACCAATAGTGCAGAGTAGACAACTTGTGGGTTGGCATGGTCCAGAAAGAGAATGAGACCTGGTAAACATCCGTGATCCTGTACTATGGCTCTTCTGTTGAGGGGGTCCGCAGCAAGATCTCGCAGCTGGTTTACCACGGTCAATGCATCTGGCTCCCCACTCATGATGCTTCTAGTCCCGATGCCATGCACTTAAAAAAGGCCTCTTTACTCTACAGAATAAAATACGTTCCAATCCAGACATTAGAATTCATCACAGTAACCAGATATTGTGATAAAATGAAATACAATTGACCCGTACAGTCTAATTAGTTAATTCTAACGTCAAACTGCTGGTATCTTATGAGACTGCATGGTGAACCATACTGACCACTATTGACATCGTCAACGGGTAAAGCTCCGTTAACTACCTTACTTATTGTTTTATAAGCCTTGGGGGGCGTTCAATTCGACTGACTGATTATGATAGAACTATTCATTTTCATACGGTGAAATTATGTTCAGTGAATGAAGAATAACGTGATTAATATTCATAATTTTACAATATTAGATGATAATTTACTCTGATTTGAAGCGAGTCACGACTAGGGTACGAAAGCGATACCTACGACAAAGATAACATTGGGTGGCGAGGAACTAACTTATTTGTCTATGCATGCTAGCATTGCCTAGCAGGTAACGTTATTGTACACGCATAGCCTAGCCCTTACAATAACAGCCCTAATGCAAGGTTAGCCAACGTTAGCTAACGACATTAGCTACCGAACGTTAGCTAATGTTGCTAAAGCTACTTCAACATTCTATTACATCTTACCTTTTCGACCAGTCTTTTCAATCTATCGTTAAGTAATAATTACAAAATACCTAACGAATAAGCAGCTGAGGTGCCGTAAATTATTGTGTATATCTACCTAACGTTAAACAACTACCCAGCTAATGTTACACTGAATTGTGTGAATTGCTTGCACACTAACGAGATGGCTAGCTAGCGGGGGTGTTCGATTTGGTCTATAATGGGGCCCGTTTAGTTTTAGCTTACGCTAGGTAAGATATTTAAAGGCGTGAGACCAGGGCTAAGCGGTGCTCTACCATACATGGCTTCGCTTCAAGATGCATTCACCCGATATACATGTAGAAAAAAATGTATATAACTAGCGTTAGATAGCCTAGTAACTTGAAGGTATTTAATAAATACATCGGATCACCGGTTCACTCACGACATTGTAGCGTAACGTTGCACCAGGATCGCGTATATAGTGTAACGAGCACGCCTTTAAAACTCAAGCTCTGATTGGTAATTTTTTCCGCCATTCAAAACAACGGGGAAAATCCCACCCTGTCCACATGAAAGCTCTAACTAGAATCGAAGTAACGCGTGAACGTCATTAGCTAACCAACCAGCTAGCTAAGTAAACTTGTTATGGCAAAATAATGAACGTTATGGTAAGCTATTATTTGAAACGTTCGTACCACAACGAGACAAAAACATATGTAATATGGATAATGTACTGTTAACTCTTGTACCATTAGTGCTAGCTAGTAAACGTACATTTTCGTTCATGATGCAGACAACTGGAGTTAACTTTCTTAATTCTACTCCAATGCCGAACGTTGCTAACCTCTAACTAGCTAGCTCGCTGACCGCTGAGTAACGACGTTTACCCGCGTTTTTATTAAACGGTATTTAGTTGGCAATTTGTGTATTTAGTTGGCATTTGTAAATCCTATAAATAGCATTGCAGCCCAGTGGCTAAGTAACACCGCCTAGCCAGGACACTTTTTGGAGATGTTTTTATGTAACCAGGCATTTGCTGTGAGGCTAGCTAGCCAGGACTAGCTAATGTCTGACTATTTGAAGGGCAGTGAATACATGATGATGAAGTTGTTGATATGCCCTCGTCTGCTTTAACATTATAACTGTTCTACACATGTATTATGTCATCTGTTAAGGGACCAGACTGAGTCGGTTTCGGTTGATATTCGATGGATAGCCTAATGGTCGGAGTTAGCTCAGTATAGAGTAAAGTCCTTTGCTGTAATGGTTTCCTTAAGTTTGTCCCCCTCACGTTATTCTTGTTTCCCTAAGCAGATTACCTCATACAAGAGTGTGTTATTGGGACGGCTATGCATCAGCCCCTGTGATACAAATCGATAAAACTACAGTATGACGGAAGAATATGCGAAGATTGAAATGGACTTGGTGAGTGACTTGTTTATTGAAGATCATAAGTGTTAATTGACTAACAAGTAACATTCGCTAAATTAAATAACTGAATAAATAAAGTAATTACTCACTATGCTAAGATGTATTAATAAGAATGCAATTAAAAGTGTTTTTAATTTAGTTATCTTACCCATGTTTTAAACGTTCCTGTTTTTTGCAGGCTTTTGGTTCAGCCAAGTCTTATGGATCTTCGCGGAGTATTGTTAGGCGAATTGCATCCAATCTTCCTCTCAAACCATGCCCGAGAGTTCATTTTCAGGTAAGGTTTGAGATTGAAGAGATTGCCTGTTTGATTGCCTTACTTTGGGTACTTTGTGACCTAGCTGTCACACATCTACTAATTAGGTAGTACTGATCATTAAATTAATAATAAATGGGACAAATTAAGTCATAACTTTGACACAAAAGTAATGTAATTGTTATACTATCTCAAATTTAATTTGAAATGTAACCCAAGTTGCAAGCAAAATAAATTGTAAAAAGTCTATAAATATAAAAATAAATCAACATATTGGTTTTCATCAATCCAAACAAAAATCCAAACCAACTTATTAAAATGTGTCCTTCTCCTCATCAAGGCTTTTTGTTGATTCATTTCAAAAACATGAATGAAATGCATTGATGTGGTTGTAACTAAACTAAATGTAAGCAGTGAAAATATTCTTGACCACATCTTGACGGAAACAAAAAGTTCTATGTGTGCATTGTAAAGTAATTTTCTCTATTAGGCGTTCAGGTAAAACACTCTTACTTTCTTATTTCTGCCTTAACAGTTTATGTTCCTCTTTGCTGTCTCTTTTTTACAATGTTTTCTATTTTCTCTTGTATTCTCTCTCCAGCTGCCCTTCCTTGCTATGAGGAATGCATTATGTCTGCTTTAGGTCAGTTCACCTATACTGACTTTCTGCTTGAAACATTTCTGACTTTCTGCATGAAACATCTGTATCTTCTAGAATCCACTTTACTAAATTCCATATTTTATTTCCACTCTTTACAATATAACTTGTGAAATCATCAGGATTTGGAGTTTATGATCTAAGTGGTTCTGTCTACTACAAGAATGTTTTGTCTCACTTTCAAAATGTCTGGTCACTTTTTCAGCTTCATCCATACTCTGAAGAAGCCAGTGTCCTAAGCAGCTTCAACAGACCAAATGGACTGGTGGCCTCCCTGGCTGATGTTGGCTGGATTGACAGAGATGAGGATGAGGAAAGCAACTGTGCCATAAGATCCAGGTGAATAGAAAATAGAGTCCAGCCTCTTATTCAGTAGGCAAAACTAAGTGTTTATTTATTGTTTATTTATTTCTGGAACTTGATTCCAAAGTTACAGATGAGCTAATATGACTGCTTTCTTTTTTCATTTGTAGTCTTAATCTATGATTTTTGTTTTGCCATTGATTTGTCTTGCTGAAATAGGTCAAGGGCACCATTGGGGTTAATTTTCCGTGGACGCCAGCATCAACCCATCAGTCGACCGCTGACTCGACAGAGGTCCTTACCCAGCTTGCACCAAGGGGACCCAGACCCCCAGGGTCCCACACTCGTCAATGATCAGGCCATTCAGAAGATCAGTGCACTGGAAACGGAGCTGGCCAAACTGAGAGCCCAGATAGCACAGATTGTACTGGCCCAGGAACAGAATCCACAGCCAGGTGGGGGTCCAGTCACTGCTGGAAACACACGCCCTCCCATTTTCTGTGCACAATGGTTTTACTTTGTTCATTTTAATATACTGCTACTGCCTGAGGGTGGCAGCAAAAGTGTTTTACATTTTCACTCTTTTGGATTCCAGGTCTTGCCCCAGGTGTTCCTCCCCCACCTCCAGCTTGTGCTCCACCGCCCCCTCCTCCCCCTCCTCCTCCTCCACCCCCTCCAGCTCCTGGCTTATTGCGAAGCTTCTCAGCCATTGATCTTATCAAAGAGCGCAGAGGGATGAGGCCGGCAGTGGTGGACACCAGCCCAAAGCAACCAGAGGTTCCAAATATGTTGGATGTGTTGAAAGACATAGGCAAAGTTAAGCTGCGGGCTGTGAAAAGGTGGGCACTGGGAACAATCCCCTAATAGATTCTATGTTTGCTGTTTGTAGTCTTGACTTGCCTGAGTACAAGTATGGTCATAGTTATTAAATCTGTTCTAGTGCAATTATGATACTAATACTCTCTGGCACAAAAGGGTTTGGTAACAGTCAGGAAAGAATGGCAGCACGTTGTTATGTGTTACTTGTGTTGACATCATGGAATGTAGAGTAGTAAATGGTAATGTCGGAATTATGCTGTATTGAGAGGTGTAATTTAAGTTTAATTTCCTGATATTTCTTAGTCGGTTCTGTTCAACTTGAAAGTGTCCTAACAATACAACGCATATTTTTGTAAAGTTGGGGTAGGCGATTTTATTTTCAAAGTTTTTGCGTATTGTCACTACACTGTCGTACATATTTATCATTATTTGTAATTATATCAGTTTAGCTGTTCTTCAGAGACATCCAGTCAGTTCCACACATTTCACACTGGGACATCCCTCCATCAGTCAGCACTGCAGTTCATGTCACAGTGATTGAAACAAAAAGCAGTTGTATCACCCATCATTATGAATCACCTTCTTTAAAGACTAAATTGAGGTTTTCCAAAGTTGTGCGAATATACCTATGCCAAGATGCTAAAGTTTCAGTTGAATATGTTATTGTGGCATCAGGCTTGAACAGAGCTCCCTTGCTGAGAGTGTTTCCTATCTTGTTTTCATGCCCTGTGTGTCCTTTGTTTCAGTCGCCCAGAGGAAAGCAATACCAAAGCAAAGTCCAACGAGCCTCTTGATGCTGCATCTCTCATTGCAGAAGCCCTTAAGCGCAAGTTTGCTCACCGTCAGCGGCACAAGAGTGAAGAAGACAGCGACCACAGTGGGTGGTCCCCAGAAGTGAAATCTCACATTTCACCAGTGATACCCAGAGTGAGTGTTGATTTCCGTTAGCTTCAGGTATGGTCATGAGAAGGCTACTCGTAAGAAGTACTCCTTTTTATATTGAATGCCTGACTGTTTCGATTCTGTGTCAATTCACCTTTTTAGCCCCTGAAACACAAGTTGACCAATCTGTACCATCAAGCTGGACAAGGTGACAAGAGCATGAATGTCACTTCCCCAGTGGATAAACCTCGACCAGTGGCTCCTTTGGTAAGTATTTGCAACAGAGATATACCTTCTTGGTTTTCTGTGGTTGACAGCTGAGGTCAGAATAACATCCTACACATGCTTTCTCTATCTGGGATATCCTATTTAGAATTCATATAGGGGGAAAAAAAGGATTTAGTCTAAATATGTTCCTTCTGTGTCTTAGTTTGGCCAGCACATGTTAAAATCTACTGGAAAGAGGAAGATCCTTTGAACAAAGCTCTTGAGTGAGAGTACTAGAGATCCTAATTGGCATGGACAATTGAAAGTGCCTTATCCACCTTCAAACGTCTTGTGTGAGCTGTGTCATTGGAAGTTAAGTCTTCTCTCAACCCTTGTAAAGTTTCGCCAGTGTTGTACCTCCTGACAGTCAACATTATTTGCACTTTGACAACTTCTGTTGGACTACATACCTAGTATGTTAGTTTATGACTTTTTATTTGTTTTAGTTGTTGTAAAGAAAAGAAATTCACAAACAATTTTCAATGTGAAGATCACAAGTGCATGTCCTTCACCACCACAAGCTCCTTCAAGGTTTTAACTGTTGTTGGTCAACTGTTGATTCATTTTGTGTTACCCGGTGTACATGGACAAAAACTGGACTGCTCTACATATCCTGCTAGAGCAAACCTGTTTATCCAACTGTGTATTTATGTACTACATAACCAAGGGAACATTTCCTAGTACTTGGTCTTTCATGTGGATTATTAGTGCTGTTTTGTAAAATTGTCAAATTCCTATATAGCCAATGGTTTAGCTAATTTAACTTAATGCAGGTAATTATGTTTTAGCTGCAAACAATTATTAATCCTGCCATGGTGTAAATGTAAGTTTATTTATGTTTGTTTTTAGACTTACTCGTTTTAGTATTTGAAATTAATGTCAACCAGTTCCATTGTTGAAAACCTTGCCAACAATACTTCAGTCACTGAGGCTCTGTTATCAGCCTAAAATAGTTTAGAATTTTCTGAGCTGCAGTTTCTGCGCTACTTGCCGCCTTCCCTGCCTGCAAAATGTGCCATGGTAATGCATCAAACATGCATATCCTGTCATCCAATGCCTTGTATGTTGTCACATGGTTAAAAACCAAAACGTTCCAATACGAGGTGTGTTGAAATGTATTTGTCATTAAGTAAATTAAGTTGAGTTGTTTTTCTGTTACCCTATCTTTAAGATATAAAGATGACATAATTTGCCTTGCTTGAAGGTCTAAATGGCCTGGCTGCAAATTAATAAACATTTTAGATTTTACTTGAGCAGATTTAAACTTTCTGAATAGTGGAGATTATTTTATACCTAAACCATATTCTTCATGAGTGTTAATGGCCAGTTTGTCAATTATGATTAAATCTTCATCAATGCAAATTCCTTCGGTTATAACTAGAAACTATTACTATATTATCATGGCATGACTGTTTATACAGGAAGGTGAACTGAGTGTGAGATATTTACTGACTGTAAAACACTAGAATTCTGTGCTGTCTTCCACAATGTAAGCTAACTGTAAACTGACTGGAATAATAAAATGATAAATGAAAACAATATGTACATGAGTTTGAGTTGTAGCATGTACACTTCTGTTTTAGCTTGATTGGGCTGCAAAGTGAAATTGACATGAAAGTAGCCAAATTAATTTTTTCTTATTTCTATTTCACTTAGGTCTATAGGTAAAATATGATATGTGGACAAAGAATGCACCAGGCTAATTCATAAACAGCAAAAAAAAAATGATTTAACTGTTTTTATGGTTTTATTATTCAACTGCAACAGACATGTATCAAAAGGGTCAAAACGGAAGTCCTTAAAAAATGTCTTGACACTTGAAAATGGGTATCACAACAAAGTGTAAACAGTTGTCTCAACAGTCTTACAGCACTTACTGCAAATACACATCAGCTAAAGTAAGAAAAGCACCTTATCGTTCATAACATAAGCACATCTTGTGCAACTGCACAAATTCCAAGTAGAAAAAACAAATCCACAAAAATGGAATGTTCAGACACTCAACCATTTTGTTTCTGTATAAACAAAGAACAGAGTTTTGAGTTGTGGTTTTCAGAAAAGGAATTGGACAGGGTATTAAAATGACAAGCACACCATGCACTTGATGGGAATAGTACAGTAGAAGCTGGTTTGGTCACTTAGCATAGCTTGTGCATAGTTGTAAGGCATCAGTACAGCAGTTCTCCATGTGGCTATGAGAGACATTCTGGGGAGTGGGAGTGTCTCCCGTTGAGTAAGTAAACAGCCAGGCCGAAAGCTGGACAGGAACATTGCATCCCCAGAGTCATCTTCTGCTTCTGGATTGATTGGCAAAACCCTGAGCAAGTTCCATGGCATTCCAGGTAAGGCATGTGCAATAACTTGTACTTTGATTACAGGTGCCAGTGGTAGACAGAAGGCTGCTTCTTCATGTCTCCTTTATGGAAAGGTGAAGTACTACAATACATATAGAGCATGTTTGTCCCCCTATTCTCTTGTAACAAACACTGCATCTTTTAACATCGTAACTATTCAGGAGTGCAAGAGGGTCAGAAATACGATTGAGCTCAGGTGAAATTTCTTATGGCATCTGTAATATGGTGTGTCTGGCTGTCTGGCTGTGGTCCTGCTTATGGCTTAAGCAGTGTGGTGACAATTCAAATGCATGTACATTTGTGCTTAGAAGGCAAACTGTGGAGCCAACACTTTGAAGGCCATCAAACAACAGACAAAAAAGTAGACATGTAAACAGTCTTCATATAAAGGCAGCAAAAGCACTGGGCATGTCACAATTGGTTTTTTAACGCGAGGAAGAATCTTCATTACAAATGCATAAACAAACTGCATCACAATGAAGTCCTCTCTCAATACTCAAGGTCTTTCAAATTACTTTCCCAATGTTCCTTAAACATGTTGGCACTTCAAAATACCAGTTAAGTGTGTTCATAAGTCTGTATCCTGTCATTCCCTCAGATTTGCCAACCAAAATAGTGGTGTTTTAAATCGGTAATGTAAAAACTACAGTGAATAGATAAATAAATAAAGGAAAGAAAAAAAATAAGTAAAACAGCAGTAGCTAAATGAGGTATCTATGTATTGCTCTATGTCAAAGAAAGGAATTTCAAATTAAATAAATTAAATTAAATCAGTGGTTTGTGAAGATGGAAGGCAAAAGCATCAAAACATAAGTAAATTCTTAGGAAAGGGTTTGATGAGGCCTCAACCCTCTCCCCAGTGTGTGATGAGGCCTTAAAGGCCAGAGTCAAGGATCAAAGGGCCAACTTGGAGTGTCAAGAATCTTTGCTTCCCTGAGGTATTTCTTTGGAGGTCACACCCCCAGTGGCTGTGGCTATAATGCCGCCTGGCTGGCTGCAGACTGCTGCGGGTTCTGCACTAGTGCCGGCTGGAGTAGGCATTCTGTCCTCGGAGCTGGAGGTCTGCCCCTGCTGCAGCCCACTCCAGCTGGCCTTGTTTAACCCCAGGTGGCCTAGCATGGTCTGAGACAGACGTGTGTCGGAGAAACGGCTCCACTCTGCAAACAGAGGCTCCACCACGTATGTTATGAATCCTGAAAGGAGACACAAAATCACTTGCTAAGGCCTAATACAAGTAAGCTTGAGAAATCATGGCTAGGAGAGAAAATTGCGGTCTTACCAATCTGAATATCGCCTACGGAGTTAATGTCTCTGTCACACAGTGGGCTGACTTCAAGTTTGTGCTTCTTCTCAATGTCTCCTACAGATAAATACAGTTTACATTATTAATAAGATTGACATTGAAATAATTAGGTAAGTGCAAATCTAATTGAATAAAAATACTATGGCAGTGGGAGATGATGGGGGAAGATACCTTGATAGAAAAATTCCGCTGTAACTTTCTGGCTCCACTGTTTGCTGAGTTCCCAGGGTCTGCAAGGGTTACAGATGTCCGCACACTTCAGAGCCATCTGTTCAGGATTGGACCAAAAACTACAGGTTACACCCAACATATTCCAAGAGCTTGATATAGGTATGTTTAGGAAATATTCTTTCACTAACCTGCAAAAGGAAGTGCCGGTGGCTTGCGTTGCTCAGGCACAGATCCTCCTGATCCAAGTGTCTGCGGAACTGGGACAAGTAGTCATTCTGTCTGCTGATGTCAGTAGCTAAGATCAGGGAGCCCAGCTGCCTCTCCATGTTCAGCCTGCTCAATACAAATGGATTTGAATAGAATTTCAAACCATCTTTTTGCTACATACTGAAAAAAACAAATCATGTAGATTGTGGCATACAATGTCCTGAGCAGTATTCAGCCCCATATCCAGTGACGTGCACCGACTAACCTGTCCTCTGTAGGCAGGTGAGAAAACACACCGCTCTCTCTGAGTAAGCTTACAGCAGACCTCCAATGATGGTTTTCCAGAACAGAGGTATTCTGGAAGTAAAATATCACTTAGTAGGGGTGAACCTTTTTCTAATAAACTTATTTTACAGTTAATCTTCGAAGAAATACATATGAATACATTTGACCTTACCCCGTAGAGTGTGGCTAGGTAGTGGTTGGTTTTGATGAGAAAAGGCTGGTTGACCCCTGGGTGGTCCAGGTCGTGAGTGACGGCCGCTAGGACTCCCAGCAGGATGTCACAGGAAGTCAGAGACTCAGCGAGCTGCACTCAGAACATGACAACAAAATATCAGCTTGTACGAATATCTGTAGATATTTTATATATATAAAAATAAAGGTTCAGTCCATTTAGTGAAATTTGGTGACATAAAACTTTATTTCTGTGTGTCTCACAATGGGTTCTTGTAGATAGCAGTACATGGCCTGTGTGACGTCAGCGGCATGGACAGCATTGTGGTAGGGGTTTTGGGTGTGGTAGTCCTCCTGGACCATAACTAAGAACCTCCAAAGCTTCAGCATGTCCAATTGGAAAAGCTCTATCAAACCATACTGGTTCAGCAGGTGAAAGGTCAAGGTGACAAGACTGTTGCCTGACAACACACACAAGAAAACAATGATTTAGGTGAATTACCAAGGTCAATCAGAAAGGTCAGTAGCTCCTCGGTGTGTGGTGCAAATTGTTTAAAGTAATTATTTAATTAATTTAAACAAAATGTTTAATATTTTATCTGTCACGTTTTGTATGCAATAGGTTGACATTGACGTTGTTTCATCAGTATATGTTCCAAGTTCTTTAGTTCAAAGCAGCATTTGGTCTACCAGTAGATGGCATCACTAACTGGTTGAAACTTGTCAACTCTGTAGGCAGATAATAATTCTAGAAACTTGTTTGGAGGCAGTAGTCTCTGCAGTAGGCTAGGCTGTTAATATCGTTACAACACAAGCCTTGAAATTCACATATTTGGAAAAAAAAAAACAGAATAAGATCAATTAAGATCAGTTCATTTATAAACCCTCTAAGTGCACAAATGTGAGATTGAAACCACGGCCTACCATTTGTTAATCTGTCGAATATAAAAATGTCAAAATTCCAGGCCCCAACTTTCTCCAGCATGAACTGCAAAGGATAGACAGAAAAACATTAGAGTGTAAGCCTCTGTTGTGATCATAACTAAAATGTTCCCGCAAATGATAATTGGTTCTAGCATTAATAATTACAAAATGTATCACCATTGGTATTCTTAGTGAAATAATGAATAAATGTGTCTGACCTTGGCTTGGCCAGTGTAGTCCTCATCCAGGATGTGCAGGGGAATCTGATGGGATGTTCCCCGGAGCAGGCGAGATGAGTGAAGGTATCTCTGGAAACTGAGGAGCCTGTGGACCCTCCTGCTTGACCCAGAACCCAGCCCCACTGAACATACACACAAACACACATTCACAGAGACAAACATGTTGACACACACAAACAGAAAAAAAAAAGTAAAAAGTAATACGGCTGGTTTTATGTAATAATAATGTGCATAGACAGAAACCATTCCCACTGCAGACACTTTATCTAGCATCAGAGGCGGTGAAAGGTTGTTAGGATCTTGAAAAACGGGGGTCTTAGCCCAGGCCAGAAATCTTTAGATTACATTTCTTTCTAGATATTAGTGAATTTGCTAGCTACCACCACATGCCAACAATTACAAGCCCTGTAACCGGTGCAGCTCTTCCATCTCCCCCTCCCTCCCTCACTCTCTCTCTCCCTCACTCTCTCCCTCCCTCACTCTCTCCCTCCCTCACTCACTCTCTCTCTCTCTCACTCACTCGTGCGTGCATGTGAAGTAGGTCTGCTGCATGAATGACACACACACACACAAATTTTTTGAGATCCTCACAATTCATAAAACATCCGGGGCTGTATCCTCGGACACCCAGGCCTAACGATGTCCCTGGCTAGCATTCCCCAATAATAGTTATTTTTGACCAGGAAATGGTATGGCATTTTTAATGCTTGTCTGAAGTGTACTGTGGATTCCACAGAACAGAGGCTGGGGGCTTGTTTTGATGCTGTCACAACCCAAGACTTATAAAAAGATGAAAAGTGTTTTATTAATGTATGAAATATATTAGCTACCCACATTCATCAGAACCGTGTGTGGTTTGTCTTTTTTGTCGTCCATTCATACTCACAGTGAAAATCCCTGAAGTCAATGCACAGGTACGGGTGGCTTCCTTGTTCTGGTTCAAATCCAACCTGGCTTCTCACTCGCACATCTCCTAGAGGAAATCAACACAAACGTCCTGAAGAGACTTGCCGCTAAGCTAGCCACACCTAGATCATGGGTGAAACTCATTGGTCCACGCAAACACGACTGTCTGAACAAGAGGTCAACCAAACCAATCCATTGGATTTGCCTAGATGGCAGGAGACGCACGCACGCGCGCGCGAGCATACTTCTGTTTGGAGTGTTCTGCGTTAACGCACACATCCCTACTAACTCAGTCTAGTACTGTGTTCAGGTTAGTAACAAAACCTGTGCCATTAAGGCAGGACAAACGTGTTTTCAGTTTTTTTTAAATCAAGTGATTAAACAGTGAATGCTCCAAATTTGAGTTACTTACTAAACGTTTATTAATAAAAACAAATTAGAAAATTTTCAGTTTATCTAATAGTGACAGTTTTAGTATCGATTAAAGGTTTTTAATTTTACCGAGTTGATACTTCGGTGTAGCCACGCCGTGTCCTCGAAAACCCCAAACATCTTGTG
>JAVQIZ010204324.1:0-16541 GCA_036023535.2 Galaxias brevipinnis
TTGTTTGGATTATCTGTGTTTTCGTAGCTCTTACGGTGTGTTCACCAAGGTGTTATGCCTATTCAACGTTCAATAAAGGCAAAGTGAACCATCAGTTTGAGAGTAGACCATCTATTCAACTGGGGACGCTACATCACGTGACTCACGTTCGTCCATGTTGAGTTTTGCTGTGCTGTTGTTTGTTTACCTCGCTTCGAAAGTGAAGTTCTCTTTCATAGCATTCGTTTTGTGTCTCACTATGGGAATGCCTCCTGCGTGACCTCCTCAGAAGCTTAATAACATTACACCAGCCTGAATAGTTTGGCACCGTTGACGCTTGGGTCAGGAGGGGATGGGACCTCCTCCTATATAACGAGCTGACCTTGCGTCAGTCGTCATTCAAAAACCTTGCGAGCTATCTTCACCCGAAGACCTCCATGTCTTCTTTTACGCCATCTCTCCACTGTCTCCACAAAGTAGCCATCCAAGCTACAGGGAGAGCAATGGGCCGAATCAGAATCAGAATCAGAAACACCTTTATTGCCATGTGAAAATAAAGTACAAGTACAATATAATCACTAGGAATTTGACTCTGTGCAAGAGCGTCGCAATTAAAAACAGGATAACAGGACCACAAGTAACATAAAATAACATATAAGTAACACATAAGAAGCACTCGAAATGGTTCTTCAGGGGAGAGCGCGCTGGCTTGGACTCACCAACCTGTCCACTAAGGAGAAGGAGGAGCTCCTCGACAGCCCTATTGTCCCCCAGGGTCTCTTTGGTGCAGCGGTCACCTCAATGCAAAAGAGATGTGAGGAGAAATAGAGAGATGATGAGGTGTTGAAGCTGTGCCTCTCGAGGAAGACGCAGCCCGTCTCACCCAACTGCTGCCTTCAGGATCCCCAAGGTGTCCACACGTCGGCCCCCCTCCCATACCCCCAGAGGTGCTAAGAACCCGTGGGTGAGGAAGCCAGCTCCCCATGCAAGACCTCAGGCGACGCCGCCTCCTCCTCCCGCAGCAGCTGGAAAGAGGAGGAAACGGATGGCCTGATAGCCTCTCCTCTGGGGCAGAGCGAGCCCAGTCTGCTCCCTACACAGGCCGCTCGAAGTATTTTCTCATACCAAAGAAGGGGGGGAGGGGTATGAGGGCTATCCCAGACCTTCGTGCCCTAAAACGTCATCTAAGGAAATACAGGTTCAGGATGCTGACACATGCTTCCCTGCTGCGCTTTTTGCGCACAGGCGACTGGTTCACATCAATCGACCTAGGGGACGGGTATTTCCCCATTCCCATACATCCCCCACACCGGAAATATCTGAGATTCTCTTTCCAGGGGATAGCCTATGAGTACATGGTCCTCCCTTGGGTCACTAAGCCCAAGCGTGTTTGTAAAATGCACCGAGGCAGCAGTGACCCCTCTGAGGGAGAGGGGCATCAAAGTGGCCACGTATGTAGACGATTATCTGGTGGCAGCCCCCACCCGCCAGGAGGTGGCCAGTCACACAGAGATTCTCTTGCAACACCTCGTCGACCTGGGTTTTCAGATAAATGTAGGAAAGAGTATGATGACGCCCGCTCAGCGCGTCTCCTTTATAGGGCTCACTCTGGACTCTGTCCGAGCCAAAGCTCTTTTATCCCCTGAAAGAGTCTAAACGATGCTTACAAATCTAGTGCTGTTTCGCAGGGGCAATATGGTTACTCTCAAACAATGCCAGAGGCTGTTGGGGTTGATGGCCTCTTCTGTGGTAGCCAAACCACTGGGCCGTCTGTACATGAGAGGCATCCAATGCCTTGGGTCTGGACCCTCACTGCGATGGTCACCGTCGTGTGAGGGTCTCCACAGACTGCACACTAGCACTTCACCAGTGGATGAGCACAGGTTTCCTGGCTCAGGGTGTTACCATGGGAACAATCCTGAACAGGAAAGTGATCACCACGGACGCCTCGCTGAGGGGCTGGGGAGCCACTCACAAGGGAAGAACAGTGAACGGGAGATGGGACCCGCACATGTGTTCTACCCACTTAAACTGTCTGGGGGGGCTGGCCGTTCACTTGGCCCTGAAACATTTCCTCCCATGGCTGAGGGCTCAGCATGTTTTAGTGCGGACAGACAATTCTACCGTTGTAGCCTATGTCAACAGGCAGGGGGGGTCGAGTTCCCCCCAGTTACACACGTTAGCACACAGACTGTTAGTGTGGAGCAGTGGGCACCTGCTGTCCCTGAGAGCGACTCATGTACCGGGCATTCGGGACTGTGGGGCAGATCTGATGTCATGGGGCAGCCCACTGTATGCAGACAGCTTCAGATTTGGGTCAGATTTGGTTGCGGTTCAGTCAGGCAACCGTGGATGTTTTTGCTACAGAGGAGAATGCTCAGTGCCCCATATTCTTCTCTCTGCATGACCAGGGAGCCCCATTGGGGGTAGATGCACTGGCACACGAGTGGCCAGAGACCCTCCTCTATGCATTTCCACCAGTAGATTCTCATTCCTCCAACTCTGGCCAGAGTGAGGGAAATGGATCTGTCCATGATTCTGGTAGCCCCTCATTGGCCAGGGAAGTACTGGCTAATGGAGATTTTTCAGTTCCTGTCAAGCCCTCCGTGGCCGTTACCGCTATCCAGGGACCTGCTATCTCAGGCACGGGAAAATATTTCACCCCCACTCAGAGAGGCTGGCTCTCTGGGCTTGGCCCATGAGAGGTACAATATGACTATGGTGCGACTACACCGCAGTGTTGTTGACACAATTCAGTGCGCCAGAGCCTCTTCGACTAGAACATTGTATGAGCATATGTGGCGTGTGTTTGAGAGCTGGTGCTCAGAGTCACAAGCTATTCCATTTCAATGTTCTGTGGCAGTGACTCTATCCTGTTTACAGGACCTTATTGAGAAGGGTAAAGCTTTCTCAACCATCAAGGTGTATCTGGCAGCTATTTCGGCTTGCCATGTTGGGTTTGATGGAAAGACAGTGGGTCAGTATCCGCTGGTGTGTCAATTTATGAAGGGTGCTCGGCGTAAACTGCCTACATCCAGATCACTGGCTCCATTGTGGGAACTTCCCACGGTATTGGACGCTCTCTCCTGCTCCCCTTTTGAACTCTTGGAAAAGGTGGAGCTAAAAATGTTGTCCCTAAAGACAGCCTTACTGCTTGCTTTAGCCTCGGCAAAATACATGCACTTTCAGTGCATCAGGCGTGCACAAAGTTCTCCCCGGGGAATACTATGGTCACTTTGCTGCCTAACCCAGCTTTTCTCCCAAAGTTTATGGGTTCATGCTCTTCTATAGAGCTGGCTGCATTTTATCCCCCGCCTTTCGCCTCTGTAGAGCACAGGCGTTTGCATGCTCTACGTCCCATTCGAGCACTACGTATTTATGTGGACAGAACCCAGAGTTTCAGAAAGGGTGACCAGTTATCTGTGTCTTGGGCAAGCCCGCACGTGGGGAAGCCGGAGTCTAAGCAGCGTCTGTCCCACTGGATAGTGGGGGCTATTGCCCTGGCTTACACTAGCAGGGGCCTCCAGCCTCCCGCGGGCCTACGTGCACATTCCACCAGAGGTTTGGCGACCTCGTGGGCTCTTTTTAATTGAGTGCCTATTCAAGATGTGTATGCGGCGGCATGCTGGGCCTCGCCCCACACGTTTGCTAGATTCTATAAGTTGGATGTCACAGCACCGACTCTGGCACATTCGGCGGTCTCAGTTCGGTTTCTTCTTAGAATGTGGTTCCTATTGTGTGAGGGACCACTGGGGGCAGTTACTTCACTGATGGGAAGAGCTTATCGCAGGGGCCGGGGTTCGATCCCAGCATTGAGCGCGATTGTAAGTCGTCTCTTTATTGCGCCAATGAAAAAAGCATAAAAATTTTTTTTTTAAATTTTATATGGTGACAAAGAAATTTCATTTTCAATGTTACATTGTGTTTTAGATAGATATCTGTCACAAATAATGCAATTACAATAAGGAAATGGAATGCCAAAGTGCACACTTATGTCATTTCTGCATTTTATTTTTTAGGCCTATGTTTAATGTGGCATGGTTGCAAACACAGGAATTGTAAGTCTAAAAGTGAAACTGACGTAAACACTTATATTCGTGCTTGGTCACATACATTGTGAGAAAAAGGTCTGAACCTACGTATGTTTCCAAACACGGACACACGGTACGTGACAAAAGTGAAGCGAGCGAGAAAAGACACTTGACGAAACTGTCTTTTGGGATTTTGTTTCCACCTGTTGGATATTCTTTGTAACACAGTAAAACTAAGCTTGACAGTTAGCCTACTACGGAGCAGGCTATAGTTCTGTGGTATAAATTACATTGGTAATTGAGCGGGGATTCGTATTAGCCACAGTAATGGAACGGATCTTTCACTAAAATTAGCAAGGCTTTTCGCTTATCTAGCTTGATGGAATACCCCCCAGGTTGTTTGCATAGATTCTTCATGCAATGTTACTGGCTTTGTTATTGTGATGTATAGGCCTACTAACTAATGTGTTTGTAAATGTAATTTCAAGAATTTCAGTTGAATTATTAATATAGTGAAAAGTACATTACGCAACGTGACTTAAATAACTTCCAAACAAATATCAAGAAGTTATCCACCCAATGTAATGTAAGTTAAATTTACCTGATAATAACAATAAATACATTAAATTGTAGTAAAGTAGTAAAGTATTTTCATGCTGTTTTAAATATCCTTAAATGTATCTCAAATAAAAAATTTTTAGAGAATGATTGTAATTATTGTGTATAGTTGTGTATGTGTGGGGTTGTTAATGTTGGAGAAATGTTCAAATGTTTTAGAACTTCTTTGTGTTTATTTATCAGACAGTGCACTCTTTTCTACGAATGTGCCCTTAACCTTTAATTGCTCCTGATCTAATGAAATTCCGAAAAAATTGCCAGATGATGTGATACAGCTGGGAAATAGACTAACAGCAATTATTTTTGCTTTTGCCCTGACAAAATGTAATGTAAAAAATATAAGTGCAAGCACTGTATGCAGTTGCCGGCTACATAAAGAATTACAGAAAACATGAAAATTAAGGTGAAAATTCATTGCGCCAGCCAGCCACTTAATTAAACTAAAGATAACATAAGGCCTTAGCAATTTTACTTAGACAAATATTGGGAATTTTCCAATGGCAAAATGTAGTGGGAAATGTATTTTTTTCATCGGAATAGTAAAGCAAAGCATTTGTGAATATGAATTAGATGTAAGTTGTGGCCAAACTAATACTACTGTTTTCATTCTTGATTTTACTGGAATGGACTGACACGGGGAAAAGACCAGTCAAGTTGTGAGTGCTTCTGAATCCTGATGACACCAGGAAGCAGATGATTGATAATGAGCGAAACTGATGATTGCAGCCAAGGATTTAATCTCACAATCAGTGATGATTTTGTGTCTATGTCTACTCAATCAGATGACACAGAACTCCTGTCCACACTGTCCAGCTCTGTCTCTACAATAACTGAAATGTGGCCAAGAGAGTTTCCGATACCAAAATTATCCTATGTCACTGAACTGCAGTTAGAAAAGAGAAATGCGATGTATGCGTCAAACATGACAACGTTGACACAGAGTCAAAGTCAGATATTTTGGGAAAGGTATCCAAAGAGATATTCAAGTACAAAGCCTAATCCAACAGATGCTGACTTCAGTGATGTTGCCGAAGCACTAATCAATAAGCTGACCGTAGACATTTCTCTGTGTACAGACTCTGTGTACATACACTTATGTTCTCATCAATTACTAGTACTTGTACTTGATCATTGCCCGGTTTCTCCCTCTGTTTAATTTGTTATTTTCTGTCATAGACTTAAATGATCCATTACAGGACAAAGAATGTGTTTGTTTCTGTTTTATAGCTTGTATTCAAATTATTAATAATTAATGGAATGGTCATTGCTAAATTTAAATAAGAGGAAGAAACAGACTTATTTAAAATTGCCCTTAATTCCTGATTTTTCTGTGAACAATTATTTCTGTGGTATAGAAATTATTTGTAGCGGGTGAAAATGTATTTACTTTAATCCGAAGACAAAGTGTGTGGTTCAAAAATAAACTTTGTGTACAATTTTTTTCATCATCTCGGTGACCCGTATGGGGCTGGTGGTGCAGTGGTTAGCACTGTCGCCTCACAGCAAGAAGGTTCCAGGTTTGGATCTATCTGTGGGCTGGGGCCTTTCTGTGTGGAGTTTGCATGTTCTGTCTGTTTGGGTGCTCCGGCTTTCTCCCACAGTCCAAAAACATGCAGGTTAATTGGTGACTCTTAAGTTGTTTGTCCCTATGTGTCAGCCCTGTGATTGAATGCAAAGGATAAGTGGTATAGCAAATGGATGGATGGAACATCTGCAAGTAAAGAAATTATATTCTACTAGGCAAAATTTGGTTTGAAGTGACATAGGTGAACTAAAGTGAAAATATAAATTCATCCAATGTGAGATCATTGTGGCAAGGCTTTAAATTTTGATTTCATGATACTTGAAAATAGGCATTAGGTGTAAGGATTTTAAAAATTTTTGTTAATTATGTATTTCTGATTTACTTCAATGTAATTTCTTTAATTGAGAAAAAGTAAAACAATTAGATGTAACAATGTCAACAATTTTTTTTGACTTTAATCCAAAGTGACAATTTTTACAGTATAGGCAAAAATTTGGGTTGAAGTGAAATATTAAGGTGAACTAAAGTGAAAATATAAATTTATTTCAACGTAATTTTTTTAATTGAGAAAAACTAAAATAATTAGCTGTAACAATGATCCAAAGTGGCACTTTTTACAGTGCAGGAGGTATGAAAGTATAACCTTTCACATTCACAATATTTTTCTCCTGCCATCTTCCCTTTTTGTGTTTAGGAATTTTAACTTTTCTCAATTTGATCACAGTTCTGTTGGCTAAACATTGACGTGCTTGTCATGTGTGAGCTGCTTTTGCTCTCTAGCAGGGGTGCTTAAATCATGGCTGGTGGGGTGGGCGGCAGTTGTAACACCATGTTACAATTGCCCCCAACAGTATTACAACTGACCCCATCACATGGCTTAATCATTGCGTGTAATTGTCTAACAGGGGATTTGAAATTTCAAAAGTATTTATTCACCACTGTTTTAACATTTCTACAACGGCTTAGCCTTACTATTGTGTCTATATCTATAAAATGTATCGCTTTTGTACGTAGATATAAAATAGCAGTTTCAAGTTACTAGAAGATTTTATGTCTGTCATTATTAGGCTACCTGTGCTGTGAAAGCCAAGGGGGCAAGGGGGCAAATGTAACAGTGGAATCCTTGTCTTCAAATGAAAATTGCTCCACACATTTTTTTTTGAGAAACCTGTAAATGCTGTTAACAGTTAGTAGATTGATGTAAGTTGCACAGATTCAAAACTTACTTGCGCAGCTGAAGCGGTTTTTAAAAAAGCAAAAACTGTTACAATTGCCCCCATGCAGTCTACCCTAATTCAGTTTTTGTAATGCCATTAACTGTTACTATTTTTAAAGTTTTTTGAAAGTGCTATAATTGACTACAGGTTTCTCTTGCATAGAAAACATGAGCTAGTGTTTTGACAGTGTATCTAGAGGAAGTTTTATTTTGCACTTTGACAGGTTGAGTTCGTATTTAATTAACAAAATGTGGTTATGAGAAGAAAAAATATATATTTGGCGAAATGCATGATGTAGCTGTGTGGAATTTAGAAAAGTATAGGTAAACGCTTGTAAGGAATTGTAAAGAAACATACATTTTTTGAGTATTGAGCGTTTTAGAGGAGCAAATGTTTTTCTGTAAAATTCAACCAAAGTATTTGACATAAACACAAGGGTGCGCCAGAGTCCACTCTTTTCATTCCCTTTCTAAGCACAGTTCTTTTTACAAATGTATCAGGTCATAAGAAATAAAAAATATATATATATAAAATAAAAATAACTTTCAGAACACTGTTATTGACTACTCATTGACGACTCATATTTTAATAAATAATTATAATAAATAATAAATATTTAATTTGTTAAGTGCTTTTCATTGTAAAAACAATCTAAAAGGACTACAACAACATTTAGATAACATCATAAAATTGTATACAATGTTGATAAATACTTAACAAAAACAGAAAACAGAGGAATTGAAGAAACAATATAACAGAAGCAGAATACTTTCTTAAAGTGCTAACTTTATTTACAAACAGGCATGCATTTTGGACTATTGACCTTCATTTTTAAACAGAATTATTTGACAGTGAGCATAAATTGGACCTAGGAAAGTTATAACAAATGTCTTACTATAGTTCTTTTTTTTCCTTTCTCTGCCTGAGAAACACTGTGCCCCAGAATTAAGGAATAAGGTATTTGGCTCTAACTGTATATGGCTCTTGTAGGCTGTACATATGACTTATTTAACACCTATTGCAACCCCTGAACCATTATACCAATTTCCTTGCACTGCAGCAAGAAATCGACAACAGAATAAACTTGCAGCCATGCTATAATCCAACAAAGAACAGTATAAAATAAAAAGCAGCAAGAAAACAGGAGAAAAAAAGGTATAATTTATAATCCAAAATTTTCATTCACATCAAACCTGACAAAATCTAGCATAGGCTAAATAAAACAATAATATGCACAACCCCTGTTGGTAATGGAACAATTTTCATGCAATACATGTTGCCCAAAAAAAAAAAAAAAAGTACTGTTTATTACAGTGTTAACCGCAATCTGGTCCCACCTATCAGTGACCTTAACTAATGATATTTTAAAGCTATTCAACAATTAACTTGAACATTATACAGACGGGTGACAAATTAAAGGAAAAACTTGAATAAATTAGTGGAGAAACATAACAAATACAGATGCTTCCACACAGGTGCACTGCATAGTACAATTAAGCAATTAATGTCCATTCATGGTCTGGGGCATGTATAGAAATGCTGAGCCGGCTGATATTTTGTCAAGATGACAAGAGGAAAAGATCTATGTGACTTTGAAAGAGGGTTCATTGTTGGGGCATGGATGGCAGGAGCTTCAATAACACAGACTGCTCAATTGGCTAGTGTCTCAATAAGAACGGTGACTAAAGTGACATCTGCATTTAGAATACATCAGTAAAATGGGTCGGACATTGTGGTCAGCAAGAACAGTCTGTCAACAATTACATAGTGAGGGATATTATTGTAGGGTTCCAGTGCATAAACCCTTCATTGCAAAGATGAATGCAAATTGGAGAATTCACTTAAAACACTTAAAGGGAAGAATCATCCCATTCGGACGGGAGTGGTCTCTCTTCCATGACGACAAATGCCCCCATCCAAAGGGCACGAGGGGTGACTCAATGGTTTGATGAGTTAGAAAATGATGTGAACCATATGCTTCGGCGTTCACGGTCACCAGATCACAACCCAATTGAACACCTATGTGAGATTTTGGACTAATGTGCACTCCACCACGATCATCAAAATACCATATCTTTGGAAGAGTAGTGTTCCACCCCTCCAGCAGTTCCACAGACTTGTAGAATCAATGCCAAGGCCCACTGATGCTATTCTGGCAGCATGTGGTGGCCCAACACCTTACTAAGACACATTGTGTTGGTTTTTCCTTTAATTTGTAATCTGTCTGTATATTATGTATGTGTATTATTTATTGCAACTCACTATTGCATTAATCTTTTCTGTTTCAAATAATTAAACTAATAAAATCCAAACTGACTTAACAGGAGTGATGTGAACAAATTACCCAACTATTCTATAAATAGAAACATGTGGTGTCATATCAGCACCTGAAAGCAGTAGGCTATGGGCTGACAATATTTGCCCATTAATAAATCAAAACAGGTTGGTTTGGTCTTTCCTAGTATTCTCCATTGTCAGCTACAAAGTTCTTATGCCACTATTTATCTATTTTGAATTCAACCTGTAGTGTTGTGTGATTTAATGTTTAACTGGTACGTAATATTTCAAAGAAAAGCAAGTTGCTATGCAACAAGTGTTTTAAGGGCTCAAGTGAGCAGTCAAGCATAGACCACTTTCATAGAGATATATAGTTAATATAATAAATATGTATGGTGTAACAGTCTTGTGAAAACTGAAGTGAAGCTGGCAGTTCAAGAAGAAACAAGCAAGTACCCTTAAGCATTGCTGAAAAGCTGAGTCAAATTGCAGATAACAGAAACAAGTCTTGTAGCGTTAACTGCAGTGAAACCCATTTAGATTCTAAACAACGGTACAAGTCCAGATCAAAAAATGCACAAGGAATACCTTCTGATTATCTCCTATAAATAAAAAGGCTCCTTAAAACTACTGCCCCCCTTACACACACACACACACACAACTAGTGTTTGTTAGGATGGTGTATAAATAAATAGTATATCAAGACTCAAAACACAGACAAGAGGGGATCAAACATTTATTTACCCTTATTAAACATTACAATAAAACAATTAACATCTTTAAACAATAGCAAAATAAAAGAGAACCAAAGATATCGTCCAAAACATATTTACAGAGACAAATTGCAGATAAAAAGCTCACATTTTGTACACAACCCTTTACCCTGCATCATAAACTCTGAAATGTGAACACTGCAAGACAGATCAAATGTGGTGTAATTTTGCCAGAAGGTTATTAAAATGCACTAACAAACAGTAGACAGCGCTTTCCACCTCCCCTTCTTAAAATTTAGTTTTATACACAGCACAAAATAATTGTAATTTGGGAGTAAAAACAGGAATGTAGACTTCTAAAAATTAATAATATCTCTTTAAAAAGAAGGTTTATGTGTCCATTAACAGTCATTTTGAGTGAAGGAGATGGTTGGCCTCACTCCATAACCGTTGTCAATATTTAGATCCCAAATAAGATGAAAAGAAAAAGAAATGTTGATATAGGACTGCCACGCTGTTAAAAAGGATGCTTCTCCATGAATTGGGAAAATAAGTCATTATTCCTGATTCGCTCGACATCCGATCCAGTATCTTCTTCCATACGCCAGTCCCCGTGTGTACCATGAGGGGTCAATGCAAGCCAAGACTTTTTATCATGAGAGGGCACGGTGAGATTCCATTAGTTGAAGAAATGATAAAAGGCAGTGAACTGGTGGTTGAATCAGCAAACGTGATAGATCCTTCTTCATTTATCTTCTTTTGTAGTTTTGTTTATAACTTTAAGAACGTGGCACGAGTCTCTCATATATATTTATATATTTTAATCTTGGAAAAACAGTTCTGTTGCCTCGGCGGAGTGCGGTCACTCTGCCTTGACCTCGCCCTCGGAGGCTGCAGGTGTCGTGACCTCAGCAGGGGCGGCGGCCTCATCAACTGGGGCGGCCTCTGTCACTGGGGCCTCCTCTGTTGCTGGGGCCTCTGCCTCAGGGGCCGGGGCTGCTGCCTCTTCCTTTGCCTCTGCCTCGGGTTCAGCTGCCGGCGTCTCCTCTTTGGTTTCCTTGGCTGTGTGGCCGTTCTCTTCGGGCTTTTCATCAGCAGTGGGGGAGGCGGCCTCCTCCTTGGCTTCCTCGCTTCCCTTCTTGTTCTTCTTCAATGAGATGCCCTTGAACTTGAAAGAGTTCTTCAGGGAGAACTTCTTCTTCTTCTTGACATCCTTTGTGGTCTCTCCCTCAGGCTTGGCAGCGTCGCCATCCGCAGCGGGGGCAGGCTCGATGACATCCCCAGCACCAATCTCGCCATCTTTGGCTGGCTCAGCTGTTCCATTTCCGTCTGTGGCAACTGCATCTCCGTCAGGCTTAGCAGCGACATCCCCGTTAGTTTTAACGTGACCATTCTCCTGTGAACAACATAGAAGTGTGTAAGACATGTATCCAATCCGGTTACACAGGTAGCGAAATACCATTGAATAGTGTGTGTATAACCTATAGTTAATAGCAGTAGTACCAATGACTTAGTGCAATGTTTGCTTTACTAAATGTTAAACGTAAAACAAGTAGTTATATCGAATAAGTAGAAAGAAAGTGTTATTTTTGAAGACCAACATTGTCAAAATGTGACGGTTTGCATGGCTCATTCTAAACACTTGGGGGCAGTCGTGGTCCGTTAAAAACAGACTGAGGCAAGCGGTTTCTGAACAAAGGAAATTGGATTTCCATCAACCCTCTGTAGTAGTATTCCTTTAGGAGAGGCGGATTGGTCAGAATCTGGTCAATTCACATGTTCACAAACGTATTTCTGTGGGCACATTTAAACATGAAGCTAGGACAACCTGGCTCAATCCGAATACACAATTGCGTTTTCACAAATTGATAGGAACGAACAAAATAAATGAGTGTAATTAATATGAATGGTAAAGTTAATCACAGAGGCGTGGAAAAGTAATTTTTTGTAAACTTCAGTACTTAATCTAGGATATTTAGTTGGAATTAAACCAGCAAATTATTGGTTCGAGACATAGATGTAGTCAGTATTGGGGTAAAAACTCGCGGAATGGTTTGAAACCGATAGCGCTAATTTAGCAGCACAGCGCGAGCTTTGTTGGCAACTCAGCATGAAATGCGCCTTGGATTGAGCAGAATGTAGAGATTAAGCCCCGTTTGAAAAACAAATGTTGGATTAAGCTGCAATACATGTTTATTTTTTTTGTAAAAAACAGATAATATATATATATATAAAATATATATATATATATAAGAGCAGCAGCAAGTCGATGGTTGCTTTTGTCTCACAATTACCTTAGGAGTTTGGGGGAACGAGTGGTGTGCTATGCATGGCACAGTCATCGATTAACGTTAGCTAGCTGGTTGATGTGGTGGCATAGTTAAGATAGCATGGTTAACCGTTAACGTACGCTAACTTGAGGACACCAGGCGCAAACAACTTTTTAAAGTAATTCGTGAACTACAACAAAACAGGTGGTTTAAAATTGGTATCTATCTTTATGGTAAATTGTACCATAACCATCGTGATATACCATCGGGTTATACCACAAATTGTATGACACATTATGTTTCAACCACAGGGTGGGCGTTGGATGTGGTTTGGTTAGTGAGGTCTTACCTGGCCATTTGTTTTAGCAGCAACGGGGTCGGCGACGGCTTTCCCCTCTACAGCTACTCCACCCTTGGACAATTGGGCTCCCATCTTTCTTAGTTTTTTTTTTTAAACAAAAATAAAATCTAAAAGAAAAACCTCGAAGTTAATTGATTCAAAATCCAGACTCTTGATAAGTACACCTGATCAGATAGAAAAGAAAATCCGATTTGGTCCCTTTCCTTTATTTGGAAAGCACGAAGATCCCCTCACTATAGACAACGAACTCTAAGGAAGCTGAGCTCAAATTAAAGAGCATTCAGGCTACAAGTGTGAGTATTTCAACCGCGCCTCAAAATCGACCAAAGTCTCCACCTATGGGCGTGACAGCCGGTGTTTGTCCAATCTGAAGCCGTGGGTCCCGCCCCCTCTTGCTGCACCCAGTCGATACAGTGGGCCTACTCATTATGAAGGCATGGTATACAATGGATGTTTGCTTATTTTAATAATGTTATGTCTACAGTGAATTAGTTACAGAAGCTATTGTGTAATTATAGCTTGTGTAATTGTGTAATCGTATTTGTAGGTTAGTCAACACTGAAAGCAGATTGCAAGCATTCGGCCTGTCCAAATAGGATATTCATTACATGACATTTTACTTGAACTCAGATTACAAAAAGGCCGAAAGACTAGGCATAGCATTGACCAAGCGCAGACAATAAGAGCTGATGACTCTATGTAATAAAATAGGTGCTAAAATCATGTTGGCTTTAGAGAAGGAAGAGGTACCCTTCTCTGACTTGACTTGGAACAACAGTTATCCCTCCTGGGCCAATAAAATAAATCTGTTGATTCCAACCAAATCCACCCATCAATAAAGTCAACATGCTGTTGACTAAAGAACTAACTGACCAGTGATACCATCAACCAATTGACAGTCAAAGTCAGTATGTTTATGTGTTTTGAAATTTTTTTGTTGTCCCTTTTCATACGTAATTCAGGGAATTTGGAACAAATTTTCAACCTAACTAGATTTTTTTTAGAAGATTAACCTATATGCCCAAGAAAGACCTCTAAGGACTTTGATCAACTAAATTCATCATTTCCTCTCGCTATAAGCCTCAGAAAGTCCCTGTTAAAAATAAAGACCCCTTTGTTCATCTATTTTAATGTATCTGTGTATCTCTCTCTCTCTCTCTCTCTCTCTCTCTCTCTCTCTCTCTCTCTCTCTCTCTCTCTTGCTGTTTCTCTCTCTCTTTCCTCACACATTGGTTTAGTTGATCCTATGACACAGACAGCCCGGCCATTGCAACAGTGGTATGTCTGGCATTTGTGTGGTGCACAGAGAATGATCTGCCTCCTTTCAATGGGCTGAGCTATTCCTCGAATGGAATAGACCCTGGGGTTAAAATTCCGCTCATGCACCCCAATTTACAAAAAGAAAAGAAGAAATTCTTGAAAGATGTAAAAAAAAGTTTTGCTCCTCTTTTAACAGTTCCCTCTCTTATCTCTCACCCAATCCTTTGAACGGCAGCATTAAAAACTATGAGACACATAATATTCCTACTAACACGCCATACTTCACATCATTTACCTTGAGATCTCTGTCTGATTGAAAAATAGAGGCAGAAAAGATAGATGAAGAGATCGGCCATATCAAATAAAATAAGGAATTTGTCTTGGTGCTATGGAGCACAATTAAAGCACACTTTTATGACTTACAATAGTGTGATTTTGTGTATAACCAATACAATGCTTCCTTTAGTGTTGTCCATATGTCATGCCTTGACACAGGTAGAACTGAGTTAAAAAGATACATTATTGTTCTTCCCTCCCTGTGCGAGGCCACTGATGAGCATCACAAGCACCGAAAAAGAAGAATGATGAAGGTAGGTGTGTGTGTGTGTGTGTGTGTGTGTGTGTGTGTGTGTGTGTTAGGCGGGGGGGGGGGGCATTTCGAGACTAATGATCCCTTTGGGGAGAGGAGGTGGATTGTTTTAGACAGTCAACTTGAATAGATTACTTTAGAATATTGGTGAATGAATATGTACTTTTTCAAGGATCCTTATTTTGTCTCGGCTTCCTGTCTGCTTTTCCCAGAGAGTTTGTGAGAGAAGCATGACTGAACACTTCTCAGTGTCATGCACGATTAATCCCCAGAGGACCAACACCACAAAAATATAATTTTGTATGTCATCGATGTGGAGCAGGGCTGTTGAACATGGTAGCTGTTTGCTGGCCGAATTGATAGATGTACATGTCATTTAATTTGAAATACCACAAATAGATCAAACATATAGTTTACCCATTTCTTTGATGCTATTTGTATTGCAAAATCATCTAGTGAAGAGTATCAGATTAAAAGCACCATCTCATTTCCATTAATAGGCATTTAATCTATACTGCAAAATTTCTCATTGTAATGCTATATGGCAGTCATCCATCGCCACAGAGGTCCTCTTTTAGTTGAGGGCCAGAGGGCTTTAATAGATCATTTGCCTTTTGTGGTTCTGGCAATGCAGTGCTAGCTGGATGTCTAATTGCTCAGGCAAGAATGGGCCAACTCATCACAGTCAAATTTCTGGTCTCATTGATAAAACAGTTTAGCGTAGGGGGCAAATAAAAAACAATACCCAGTGATGAAAACAACTGGCAGGAATGAACTGCATACGTGCAGTCTGGAGACCCCCCCCCCCCCTTCTCTATATGTCTCACTTGCTTTTTCCTTTCTCTCTCTGTAGTCTTCTCTTCACAGGTGATGATGTGGCAGACACTCTTAGCACCATTGCATGCCTCTCCTCACTTAACCTTCTTATGGAGACGTGCCATGGAGCCAGTCACCATGGCAACTGTTCCGTCTCTGCGATGGCACCGACCATGTTGTGAGGCAGAGTTGGGGTAGGCACAACCCTGGTGAGAACTCAGGAGGGAGAATCGAAGACAATGTTGGCCCTGTGCTCTGTTTTGTTTGCCTTCTAATGCTGGGCATCCCATTAACAGTGCAGAGGAGAACGTTGTGTGTCCACAACATATTCTGACACGATTTGTTCTTAACCCCTTGCCTACTCACTGCCCACTTTGCTGTTTGTTTTTGCTTAACTCTCTCTGTTAGGCTTTATATTATTGCTCTGGATTATGGCTTGAGTAACTGTATGTAAACTAAACCATTTGGCTGTTGTTTGTGTCTGTTGTAACACAGAGGCCAATTGTGTTTTTCTCCACAAACGCAAAATATAAAACAGATGGCAAGAGATAAGGAAAGACAATGATTAAAAAAGTCTGTAGCAATACACAACAAGAGATTGAGCAAGGGGGAGGGAGAGTAAAAAAGAGAGAGATTGGGGGTGGGGTGTGTGTGTGTGTGTGTGTGTGTGTGTGTGTGCGTGTGTGCGTGTGTGCGTGTGTATGTGTTTGTGGGTATGTGTCTTGTAGATGTGTGTGTGTGTGTCTGTTGGCGTTTCACGCTGCAGGGCGTCCAGTAGTGGAACAGATCCTCCCCACTGGCAGTGGAGTTGCAGTGTTACTAGGTCAGTGTGCCAGTATCTCAGTCATCAGCACCCCAGTCAGCCCCCCCCCCCTTCACATCCAT
>JAVQIZ010204383.1:0-11738 GCA_036023535.2 Galaxias brevipinnis
TCTCTCTCGCTCTCGCTCTCTCTCTCTGCTCCCACTCTCCCTCTCTCTCTCTATCTATCTCTATCTCTATCGCTCCCTCTCTCACTCTCACACGATTACCCTCTCTTTCTCTCCCTCCCTCTCGCTTTTTCTTTCTCTCTCTCTCTGTCTCTCAACGTTTCACTCTCCCTTCATCTGTCCTTTTCCCATCCCTTCATTAGCACATGCCTGACAAGCCTCCCCCCCATCTCTTTCCCGGGGGACCTTCCATTCGGTGGTGAACCCTTTCCTCAGCCCAGGGAGGTCAGAGTGACTCCCACCGTCCGCTCCTGGAAGGGACCCTCTCTCCAGCCACTGAGGGAGTGCCCGCTGGTAGATCGGGGCCGTCAGTCAAAGAAGCCGTGTCGTGAGATTGACGTTTTCACACCTCCCCAAACTGTGTCCCGGGCCTCCCTCAGAGCCCCGGCACCTGTCTCTTGTCGCGAGCCATTTCAAATCCACGGCTGCTTCCCCCGTGGCACGAAATGGATTTCCAATCCACTATCGCCTCAGCCTGCTTGGTGTTTGACAGGAGCCGTCAAGCGTCTGCGTGAAAGAGAGCTTTTTTCCGGATGGAAGCATCACGCTCAGCAGCGCGGCAGTAATGGAGGTTTGTCTCCGAGTGACGAGCAGTGATGGGATGAGACGGAGAACAAAAACAAAAGGCTTGCCTGATATGTCCCTTATAACCCCCCCCACACACACACACACACACACTCATCTCTTGCAGTCCCTTTATCCACCCAGACATCTGCGCTCCACTCGGGAGCGTCGGAATGAATGCTGCTTAACGAGAAGGTACCATGCAGCTACAGCTGCGGTCGTTGCCCCGCCACGCCGCCTTTTTTTTTCTCTCTCACGCAAATCCCAGTTTCTGTATTCCCGAAAGGACATCTGAGTGGATCCTACCCCGAATACACTGTGTCAGATGTGCCACAGGTAAACCCCATCGATGGCGACTGAGCAGAAACAAAAGCATGCCGTTTTTTTTTTCTTCTTCAAGTGCTAACAGATGTCCATGACCTCACCCAACTCAGCCGGGCTTCCTGTTGGCAGGCCCACTTCCTCCCCAGAGCGGAGCGAGCACTTTTGGGCTTGTTTCGATGTCTTTCAGCAAAGCCATGTGCTAGTTCAGCGCACGCAGAGTACAATGTGCAAGGTAGCCTAATTTCTTAGGTTAATAAGGGAGTTTGGCGGGGGGCTATATTTAGTCGGGAGAGTGCAAACCACATTGAGAGACCCTGTGGCTGTCCCTTAGCTGTCTCCCAGTGGAGCGACATGCTTTTCTAATACAGGGCACCGCCAACTTGGCCTCAATAGGCGAAGCTGGCCCACGCGGAACGTAGCATGCAAACCGTCTCCCTGTCAAATAAAGTGTGGTCGCAAATTGTGTGCGAATTCAAAGCATTCTGATAGAACTTGGTGTTCATTTGTATTTTTGACGGGGTTATAAAAGGTTATTTAAGGTGTCCGTTTGTGTGTGTGTCAGCCCTTTCCATACAACATAAACATGCTCTATCTTGATGGGTGACTTCTCAAATTAGTTCAGTCAATACAATGTTCTGTAATCAAATCTAGAGGAAGCAGGAGTTCACTAATTGCATACACAAACATCCTTCAATTTCATCAGTGTTCTTTCCTTTATTCACCCTCCACTTTGGAAGTGTGTATGTGGGAGGTTATATGTTATGTGTTTGTGTGTGTGTGTGTGTGTTTGTGTTTGTGTGTGTGTGTGTGTGTGTGTGTGTGTGTGTGTGTGCTGTGAACGTTGGGTGTAGTTAGCTATGCAAGGACTCAATGTCTCAGAATATCCTTAAGGTCAACCCTGTTACTCAAAGACGTCATCAAGCACAGAAAGAAAAATTTGAAAGAAAATATAGCAAAACCATTTTACATCAATTATATAGATTCTTTGTTTTTATAGGAAAATTACCCTGCTGCACTATTTGATTGGCATGGGACAAGGCTGCCTTGCTATGGAAACCAAAAGGGACAAAACTAAACACCAATTAAATTACTCAGTAAAATAACAAACAGAGGAAACGTTGAATACAAATTGATTTATTGAATCATACATTTATTTGATTTATTTATGTTTCACTGCACAGTTAGTGTAGGGGAGAGGGGGGTAATTGGAGCATGTGGTGAAGTTAATTTGTCATGTGACTACTATATACATATACAGTATATCACTATGTGATACTATATTTGAATAGTATATTTTCTCACCATGTGATGGGACAAGTGTTAAGCACAGTTAAGTCCAAGAAACTGTTTTATTTTTGCCGTTCAAAGTGAATATTTATATTCAAGGAGTCGTAATTCTTGTCTCTAACAATTACCGACAAGTTTGAAAAAATCTCACCAATCAGTGTCAGTGCTTTAGGAAGTTACAAAATGAGACTATACTCTTCACATGATGTTAGCTCTAAACTGCTGGATGATACAGGTTTAGATGCCAGGGCTGGTGTAATATGAGCCAAGATCAGAACTTGACTGAAAAATAGAAGACAATTGTACTGAAGGGTCCGAAGAAATCAAAAACAAGAAGTAGCCCGGTTCTGTGATGAAAATTGCAGTCAATATTGTTCTTAATTTTTCTTTACTTGATTTTGTCAAGAGAACATTTTTTTTTGTTGTTAAAGTCTTGTTTTGAAAACTGTTTCTTTTAGATCCAAATTGGTTATATAGAGGGATTGACCACATCCTGAAGTAAATGTACAGTTTAATTGGAGACATTACTGTCGTACCCCCACTTTTAAGACGCCTCAAGTAAAAACTGGCTCAACTTACCCCACTCTCCCTACACCTCTAAATCAGTGATATCGACTGATAACATTGGTTCCACCTTAGTATAAATAGTGATGATTGGAGAACTGGTAATACAAAAGTAAGTCTGCTGATAAAAAATACATACTTGGATGGAATATTTGGGCTATATCAGCTAAGACCACAATTTATTTGCGGTATGAGCATGCCCCTACTTACAGTTGGCCACTAATATGACTGGTTCATATTTCATGAGGTATCGATTAAAATTTTGGGCTGAGATCCTTTAGGATAAAACACATTGGAGACGCTGCTGGAGAGACACTTATGACGTGTTTTGACTGTTTAACGATTTTATAATAACCAGTTCGTTTCAGCACCATGGACAGCATCTATACGGCGTTTCATTGTACCTGTATATGTCACATACCAATGGATGCTGACATATTAGAACACAGTTCTATATAACGGGGAAGCCAACCTAAAACATAGATTTCTGTCTAACACGATCCCTCAAAGTTTAACACAGCCGATGGAAAAAAAGAAAACGGCTTTGTTACCGCAATTCAAAAAGCCACGCTGGCAATGATATATTTTCTATATCCCATTTTGTCTCCCTACACCGTTCCCAGAATATTTAGATTTCATCGATTCGTGAACAGACCTACCAGTTTCGTATTTTCCAAAGCCACAGGTGTAGATTTAAAAAGTATTTGACAAAACACGTTTTACCCCCATGCTTTTTAGGGATATTATTATTGTTTTTGTTTCATAAAATGCCTTTGTCAAACGGTTTAAAGGATGCTGTCATTATGATGTGTTCGTGAACGTGTGTGTCTGTGTTTGTGTGTGTGCGCCTGTGTGCGTCTGTCGGTGTGGTTGTGATGGGCACGCCCAAGGGGTGGTATTGCATGACGCGCGTCTGTGGCTCCTTGTTGATATCTGTGCGCTCTCGGATTGGAGGAAGACATAGAAAAGTACCAAGTACCAGCGCGCCGTGGGCGGGTGTAGAGCATGTTTATAAACCCAGCTGTCGCACCGTGGGCGGGAACACCAACTGTAATGAGAGAGTGAAAGCGGTACAAGAGAGAGAGAGACAAAGACAAAGACAACGGGCTGTGGCGGTGGCAAGCGGTGGCTGTGGCTGACCGGGGCTCGCGGAGGGGGCGCGTCTGCCCCTGCATGCGTCTCCATCCCGACGGGTGCGCATGGACGACCACCTCAGCCTCCTTCAATCCCCCCCGCCAAGTGAGACAAAGATCCGCGGCGAAACTTTAGTTAACCACGGCTACAGTGAGACTGACACCGACGTGATGACGGTGGTGGCGTGTGATAACATACTGGAGGAGTCGGCAGCTCTACCGGGCCACCACTCTTTGGACCGATATGAGCCAGATCATGAATGTTGTGAGAGGGTGGTTATCAACATCTCCGGCTTACGCTTTGAGACCCAGCTCAAGACCCTCTCCCAGTTCCCCGATACCCTGCTGGGGGACCCCAAGAAGAGAATGAGGTACTTTGATCCTCTCAGAAACGAATACTTTTTTGACCGGAATCGACCAAGTTTTGACGCCATTCTTTATTACTACCAGTCAGGGGGACGAATAAGGAGACCTGTTAACGTACCCATAGATATTTTCTCTGAAGAAATACGATTTTACGAGCTGGGTGAGGGAGCCATGGAGAAGTTCAGGGAGGATGAAGGCTTCATAAAGGAAGAAGAGCGGCCCCTGCCAGAAAATGAGTTTCAGAGACAGGTGTGGTTGCTGTTTGAATACCCTGAGAGCTCGGGGCCCGCCCGGGGCATCGCCATAGTTTCTGTGCTAGTCATTCTAATCTCCATTGTCATCTTTTGTTTGGAAACATTACCGGAGTTTAGAGACGACAATAAGGATCCTATCCCCGTTTCTTCCCTTATAAATGGCACAGCCCCGTTCTTCTCCAGCCCTTTCTCGGACCCTTTTTTTGTGGTGGAAACCCTGTGCATCATATGGTTTTCTTTCGAGCTGCTTGTGCGTTTCTTTGCATGTCCGAGTAAAGCTACGTTCTCAAAGAACATCATGAACATTATCGACATTGTGGCAATCATTCCATATTTTATCACTTTGGGCACGGAGCTCGCGGAGAGACAGGGCAATGGTCAACAGGCCATGTCTTTAGCCATCCTGCGCGTGATCAGGCTAGTTCGCGTGTTCCGAATCTTCAAACTGTCACGCCATTCAAAGGGGCTGCAGATTTTGGGGCAGACGCTGAAGGCCAGCATGCGGGAGCTGGGCCTGCTCATCTTCTTCCTCTTCATCGGAGTCATCCTCTTCTCCAGCGCCGTCTACTTTGCTGAGGCTGACGATCCAGATTCCGGGTTTACCAGCATCCCGGACGCATTCTGGTGGGCAGTGGTCACTATGACGACTGTGGGCTACGGAGACATGCACCCTGTGACAATTGGGGGTAAAATAGTGGGTTCTTTGTGTGCCATTGCCGGTGTGCTGACAATCGCCTTACCCGTACCTGTTATTGTTTCCAACTTCAACTACTTCTACCACCGAGAGACGGAGGGCGAGGAGCAAGCTCAATACCTTCACGTAGGAAGTTGCCAGCCTCTAGCCGACGCGGATGAGTTGAGAAAGACTCGTTCTTCCACTTCCTCACTCAGTAAGAGCGAATACATGGTGATAGAGGAACACGGCATTAACAGCGCATTTAAGCAACAGCCCAACTTTCCCACAACCACACAAAACAATTCTCAGAATTGCGTGAACATCAACAGAAAGATATTCACTGACGTGTAGCTCACTGAACTGAAACACTCGAGTGATCTTCAAGGCAAATATCCTGCTGGTTATAGTAGTTTTTACGCACCAGCTTGTGTGAAGCAGAGGCAGCCTGCAGAAGTGGATCCAGCTTGGGCTGAACCTGTTGGAATCATTCAGAGTTTGTGCGCTGTCTCGTGTTAAATTGACAGAATAAAAAGTAGCCTACCAATAACATTATTCAAATTCATCAACTGTTCCATTGCGCATGAAGGGTAATCTCTGTCCATGGTTTTAGTTAACCTTACCTTAGCCATTTTCAAAGAGAATCGATCGATATTATTCTAATTCTCACCGTTATGTTATTGAAGAAAATTTGGCCTCCGTTCATCAAGGGTGTATACAGGGTAATGTAGCAAATATCTGAGATTAATTTCATGATCTATACATTGTACCTTCCTTATTATAGTCTATCGTACATTTGGTTTTATTAAGATGTGTATGTTCCTAAGCACAATAGTCTAGACGGGCCGCCGCAGGCATTCATACGCTATGTCAAATAGATTGCACTGTGTTTGCCTTTGACGTACATTTTGATCAAAGTGTAGTGCGCTAAAATGTCAAAATATAATCAAACCTCATTCGTGATTTAATTCTATATCTATAAAGTATTTAAATAGGCTAGTATAGTCATTGCGTTAAATGCTCCCACAAAATTAGACGCACTGACCAGGTGCAAGAAACACACGTGGGGAAACACACAAAGACACACGCACACACCAATCAAAGATGGAGAACGCGTGTCTCTAGATGCAAATATCGCCCACTGTGATGCAGTCTCCATGACTACGGTCGTTTCCTCAGTAACCCCAACTACGGTTGCCATGGCATCCCTGTTTCCACAGTAACCTCCCAGATGGCCTGGAAGCTAGACTGACGATACTTGCCTGAAAACGCCCAACATTATCAGATCCTAAAATAACAAATATTTTCCACGTGATGAATCATTTTCAGTTTGTGTGTAATAACTGCATTGCCAGTAAAGTACACGACCTGCACATTGATGGTACAAACGAAACAAGCCTTAATACAAACATGGGCACGAATAACAAGAGGCCAAGTCTACGGAATTATGAATGGGTTACGAGTTTTTTTTTTCTGTGCCCGACCGGGTGCGCTTCCCTGCGCGCTCACCAGAGGCTGCTCTACTACTGTTTATGGTTCGGGTGAGTGTTGCGAGCAAAATATGGTCACGACCCAATTGACTGTCTAGCATGATGTGAGCTTTCAAATATTGTTTAGTCTAAAATGCAATTTATATCATTAGCTGTTTAAAATTACTGCACGCACATTTTCAGTGCCTTTTTCTCCATTCAAGCTGTTACATATTTTCTGCAAGGTATTTGTCAGGATAAAATTCCCAATCCCTATTGTCTTTAATATAAATAATATAGATAATGCTCATGTTTGCTGGCATGATTTGTAATCAATCTGGGACATGTCTGTGTTTGGAATAACAATTACAAAATTAACTAAATATTCTATCAGACAATCCCAAATTTAAATTAATTTAACTATTTTAGTACATAACAAAACCACACACATTCATATATTTGTGTGTGCATGCCTATTTGTGTGTGTTTGAGCATGTATGTTTGCATGATTCCCTCCCTAGTACTCGGATGCATTCATACGTTTTCATCTCTGTGGTTCCATGTGGAGTGCTTGTTGCTTTCTCAACGACCCCCACTTATCTCTCACCTTCACTTGACTTTGTCTTGGAGTAGTGCTGGCCAGCGGTGGTAACCGTCTGGCTCAGTGGTGCCCTCCTGTGGCCCTTCTCTCTCACTGACCGTGCAGAACCAAGACTACACAGGTGTATTACGGCCACCATTCTCACCAGTTGATCAGCTTTTACCAACACCCAGGCAAATCAATACTGAGAGACCGGAAATGAGAAGAATAGACAACCATTTGGCTTTAATTTCTGAAATAATACAAAATAATTGCTTCGATCCTGACCACCCAGTGAGTGTACAATGCAAATGGTCCATCTGATAAGGGGGTAGTCATGGCGGAGAAATTACACAGCAATTCTCCACACACAGTTAGAGGGAGTTACCTTACCTTACCTTACCTTTACATTATTTACAATTTTACATAGATCTGTACCTAGAGTACATGCAGTAGAGTGATAGAAGCCAGTAGATCTAGCTTGCGTTAGGGATCTTTTTGCAGTAATGCAGTAGAGTGATAGAAGCCAGTAGATCTAGCTTGCGTTAGGGATCTTTTTGCAGTAATGCAGTAGAGTGATAGAAGCCAGTAGACCTACAGTAGCTTGCGTTGGGGATCTTATGCAGTCATTTTGTTCTGCCCATCGGCCTGTCTCTTTCCCTGCAGAGCCTACCGCTTTATGTGCTGTATGTCTAGATTTATGTTGCATGTCCACAGTGACTGTGATTACACTGGCAGAAAGCAAGTGAAGACAACAGGGACAAAGGGAGAAAGAGAATAAGGGTGAGGTATAGAAAGAAAGAGAGAATTGGGAAAAAAAGAAAGATAATTTGGTGACGGGATGTTTTAGTATTACATATTATATTAAACCCATACCAAATCTAAATCTATATCGCTCACTCTTTGTCTAAGGTATTTTTTACACTCCAATCCAATGCCAAACCAATCTGTCCCCTGTGAGTGTGTGGGCTTGTGTCGTATAACCAATCTTTTCCAATCATATATTTCAAGAGCAGGAGGTCCTGTCATGGATATTTTCATCCCCTCACAGAGAATAACCATTTAGACAAAGAGATTGAAACAGGCAACAATCAAGTACAATGGTGTTCATGGGTACAGAGAGCAAGTCTGTACACAGAGGAAGTGCTACAGTCAGTTCACTCTAACGTCATAATAAGTTCTGAATTGTTGACAAGGTTGAGTATATTGGTCTAAACTAAATCAATCGTTCCATTGGTCGAGGGGAAACGTGTTACCTCCCAGTATTGAAAAGACACGTCTGCATGCAGAAACACGAATGTGCCTCTTTATTGTTACACTGGGCTTCAGGAAAAAGATAAAGAAAAATGTTGCCCTTACAGTGCCACGGGCTGACCTCATCATTGACTTACCAAAATTGGTTTTGAACTCTGACCTTGATCGTTGGCGTGTTTTGATCTATAGAACAATATTTGAAGGAATCCGTTTAGAGGACAGGGTCTGTCGATAACTGATATAATTACAACAAGACAGCATGTAGACATTAACTGCGAGTGTTGCTTGTGTCTCTGCCTTATTGCTGCTCTCCTCTCGTCTCCTCTACTCTCCTCTCCTCTCTCTGCCTATAATGAGGTGCCACTTTCTACTGTCTGTTGTGTGCATGAATAGTTACGCGACAATAGGCGGCAGGGGAGCACATTAGCTTTGTCACTAAGGCTATTGAGCTGTGTGACAGAACAGTCTTGCCTCTCTTAGCCTAACCAACCCCTCTCTCTGTCTTTTCGACCCCCCCCCCCCTCTCTCTTTCTCTCCCTTGCCACCTCTCTCCAGGTGAATCCCTTAGCTCAGTGCTTCTGGAACATCCTATGACAACAAAAGACACAGGTATTTCTTCTTTGTACCGGTTACTCAACCTTGGTCCACCCTCCAGGACTCTCACTAACCTGCATTCCCTGTGGTGTTCCCTAAGGAACCGTACAGGTCGGAGGTCAGGGGGCCGGATAAGGCAACCTGGGACTGTGCCAATCAGCAGCCCCGTCGAAAACCTGCTCGTGCCTTAGAGGGGTCAAAAGCCGGGAGCGGACTTTCAGCCACCATTGGATTAGAGACAGAAATACCACTAACCAACAACAGTTAGAAAATCAAGAGGAATTGGCGTGTCAGTATTTGATATGGATTAGGAATTAATTCTTATACCGTGTGTCTGTTGAGAAAACCCATGTACTATCTTGCAAAATCTTCGGCAAGCCTCCATCGATATGCTATATTCCGATAAACTATCATTTTAAATATCCAATGAATATACTGTATCCATTGTATACCAGTTATGGAGTAGCGCTACGGTATGAATTTGTCTTGTGTTAAATGTGCACAATTTAAGGACTGTTAAAAGCCACTTGCCTTTGTTAGCTCCACGTGCTTTCTGTATTGCAAACATGTGAAACACACCTTCGTCTTGTGCCGTTTGACGCTATGCCTCTAAACAAACATACACACGCACACACGCACGCAAACAAAGACACACACATATACACACACCCACAAACACATGCTATCCCTGCAGAGGGTTCTTTCTGGCCCATGGTGTTGGAGGGTATGTAGAGTGGGGATCATGGCGAATGAGACGTACTGTATCCTGGTGTTTGTCATTTGTTATGGTGATGCTCTGTCTTAAACATGACAATGTGGTCCAATTCTGAGTGTCTAACGTCTTGATTTGTCTCTAAGGGGCCGCCTCAGAGTAACATAGATAGAATATATTATTACTATTATATTAATATTAATATTATGTGTGCAGAAGGAGCAAACCTTCAATCCAAAATGTTGCATTTTAAAGATATCATAATGAAATCGTATTAAAATATAGCAGTTGTGATATGAGATGGAGACTACTGTGTGTGGAGGGGATGTTTGTTTGTATGTGTGTGTGTGTGTGTGTGTGTGTGTATGCGTGCGTGTGCGTGTGTGCGCGTGCATATATGAGTTTTATCGAGTGTGCCGACCTCCTCTTCCTCTGAGACAGACCCAATAGAAACTCGGAGGAAAAGTGCTGGCTCTGCATGTCTTCAAAAACGAAGGTCATCGGGAGCTACGATAGGCACCGTGCCACACAGCCCCCACCCTGCTCCCACCCTACTCCATGCAACCAGAGGCCGCGCCCCTCTCCCTTTCACGTCTGATACCTCGCTCGGCAGGAGGGGAGGGGAGGGGTGAGGAGCGTGAAGGTGCCCCCCCCCCCCCGCTCTGTGCCGGCCGCCAGAGGAGTGCCAGTCAAAGTGAGACAAGGAGTTTGAGTGGCAGCATGTGGAATCTGAAAACCTGTGCTTCCCGCGCACTGCCTCTTTCCAATTAGCCGGATTCGGTCAGCCACCATCTCGTTTGTTTTGGCACATTGGTTTGTACAGGCGCCCCGGCGCACGCTGTAATTCACTTTGAGTTCCATTAGTGTGCCGGAGTGACAGCCGGCCCGAGTTGAACGACGTACCCTGTCTGTCAGACACCTGGCTGGGGAGCGGTCTAGTCTAGGGAAACGGAGGTAGAACGCCGTCCAGGAGAAGGCCTCCACAGCCTCCATGGTTTGCTCCTACAAGCAGCCGAGACTCAGTTGTTTTTGTCTCCTCTGGCATGCCAATGTTTGCCCGTGTGCGGTAGTCAGGACAATAAACCCCTGTAGTTCCTGAGGGGGGAGCGCCAACTGTCCCTCTGCCACCCAGCCAGCTCCTCGGCTGTTTAGGCCGGAGGGGGAGGCTGGCTATTCATCTGGGAGCTCAATGGAAAACTGAGTCTCCTCTCACTCAGCTCACCGGGGTAAATATTAGGATTCGAATGGCCTTTTACTGCCATCACGGTGTCACGCTGTATATGAGCGAGTGTGTTTTATGAACACTGTGTGCGCACCCCTTTGCTTGGGTCACACAAACACGCACTCACACACACTCACACTCGCACACACTAACGCACACGGGGTCAACAGTCAACACAACTCGTTCCTCCATCTGTACCCGGTGGAGCAAACCAGAGGAGGAGGAGAGACGGGGGAGTGGGGGCTAGTCTCCCCCTCCCTGAGCTGCTCTGTGGCAAGGAAGATGTAATCGTTTTAATACTATTATGCAAAAAGACTTCAACAAAATCCAATAGACACACAGGAATACGGCTCCTTTGTATTCTCTGCAAGTGATCCTGTAATCTATGAGAACATTAATACACACATTAATAGGAGCCTTAGAGCCTTTCGTATTGAAGAAGTTATACTTGTATCATGACTTTAAACAATTTAGGACACCATGTTGAAACTGTTCTTCCAATAGAGTAGATACAGTGCATTATGCATTATTACTTTGAACTTTCACTTAACATTATGATTATTATTATTAATAATAATAATAATAATAATAATAATAATAATAATAATAATAATTCATTTTATTTATATAGCGCTTTTCTAAAACCCAAAGTCGCTTTACAGCATCAACATAGATAACATGACAC